>JAVJIF010001153.1:0-178109 GCA_038442645.1 Agave tequilana | reverse complement strand
GTGAATAGTATTTATAATAAACTTATTAAGTAAGATTAGTAAGTAAATATCAATCACAGAAATAAAACCAAGAAGGCAATTGCAAAGGTTCGGTCCTCCAGACCAACATCCGTCCCCAAGCAGCCCCGCTTAAGATTTTTCTTAATCTTGATTTTGAGAACTACAAAATCAATACATGTACACTAGTTGGCAACAACCTTGCCAATTCAGTACACCCCTTCTCTACACTGAGAATACTTTACCTTTCACCAATTACAATTTTCAAGTGACAAGCCTTGAATGTGGAGTGCAAATGATTCTTTACTGTGGCTAATAGGGTTTCTCTTCTATTTTTGCCTAACAAGTTATTTGGAAGTAGACTACTAATGCAAAATGAGAGGACTTATATATCTTGACAGAAATTTCAGAACTTTTTAAATGAAGAGATTGGAATGAATTGTTGTGAATGAAAGTCCAAAAATCTCTAAATATTTATAGAGCTTTTGGTAACTGAAAATCAATCAGACAATTCAAAAATTCAAGAATATAGCTGTTAGAAATGAGGAAATAGGTATCAAAAGACAAACTAACAACAACAATAAACTGTTAAATCAGTCGACTAGAAGAAGTATCAGTCGATTGATAAATGTCTGTTCAGACAACTTAGTCGATTGGAAATAAGGTGGGTCGACTGGAACAAAAGATTTGTGAACTATTAGACAACTGGTCCAAACCATCATTGACTGATCAAGTCAAACTGAGAAATCCTAGTTTCTTTTATTAAACCATCAGTTTGATTGGAACATGTTATAAGTCAACTGGAAAAGGAACCTTAAGATGGTTTAGGCTCTGTAAGAAGTCTTTGTCAACTGAACCAAGGAGAGGTCGATTAATATATGTATGTTAAAGCAAATATGAGCTAAAAATGGGTTTATCTTGATATAGATATCTACTAGGGTGTATGTGTATTTAAGGCGTTTACAACACTACTAAGACATGAAAAACAAATTTACAACATTATAAATGTTACATGTCTTCTATAAATCTTCTTGAACCGTCACTTGAGCCTTGATATATCAGTATATGATCTTGAAAAGTAGATAGTGTTGAAATCATCTAGAGGGGGGAGAATAGGTGATAAGGCTAATCTAAGAACTAAATGCGGAATTACAAAACTAATTTCCAATAACACTTAGTGCAACCAACGAGTGTAGCCGAATTCCCCGTGAAGGGCTCTGGACTAACTCCTCTTGATTCCTCTGAATAAGAGTTGAGGCGCTATATGAAGCTCTCGTGATTAAGCACAAGTGAGGTACACACAAACAAGCCAAGCATATAATATGAATGAGTAATATGAATAGATGCAAGGCTCAAAATAAAGAGAGAGTTTAGAGTCAATGGATCAAACGCAAACAATAAGATGTATTTCGAGGTTCGAGCATCGAGCTCTACGTCCCCGCCTTCACCGAGAAGGATTTCCGTTCCACTAGGAGTGCCGAACTCCTCTTTCAACCAATACAACATCCACCGAGGCAATACAAATGGTCTACCGAAGACCGGAGTACCGAACTCCACCAATACAACTAAATCCACCTTACCGAGAGGGATACAAGTACAATCCACCTCTACTGAAGAGGGATACAAATACCAACCAACTCCACCTCACCAAGAGGGAGTAAACCACAACCTCAACCTCTACCAAACAGGGAGCAACCAACAACCCAAATCCACCTCTACCAAAGAGGGATATCCAAATAAAAAGGTTACAACAAGGTGGTTACAAAGACCACAAACCAAATTTTCCCACAAATAAAGATCCTATAGAATAGGATAGAATGATAAAGCTCAAGTGGAAATCAAGGTGTTTTGGGAATCAAATAACAAAGAAAAATCCTTGGGAAAATACCTGCAATATGATAGAAATGAGGATCTAAAGAATATCCCAAAAACCTATTTTTCTTTGATTTTCCAAAACCCTTGAAAACAAAATAAAGATGAAATCTTTTAGCTTTAAAACACTTTTTGAAAGCTTGTAAAATACTGGAGAGTATAAAATTTTTTGGCTCTAAAAATCTTAGCCAAAATCCCAAAGAAGGGGCTTATATAGCCTCCAGCAAAAAACTAGCCGTTAGGCTGACTTTTCAGCCTAGGCGGCTAGCGGTCGACCGCCAACGGTCAAAAAAATGACCGTTGGAAGCCAGCGCCCGCCCGACCGACCGGTCGACCGTAAAAATCCAGAGAGCAAAGCTCTCTGGCCGGTCGACCGCACGGTCGATCGCCCAAGTGCCTGGCCAACGTGCACAGGTGTGTGTACATCGGTCAACCACCCAGTCGACTGCCAGAGCCTGGCAGAAGGCAATCTGGGTCAGAAAACTGGGTTTTAAATAATTCTAATAAATCCCATAAAACTTATAAAAATACACAAAAATAGTTTCTAACTTTATATATGATATATAAACATGTGATAAAAATTTCAACACAAATATCAAACATTTTAAACCATTTTTGTTTATGGAAAAATTACCGAAAACTAAAAACTGTATTTTTCCAAACTTTGATTTTTCAAATAAACTTTGTCCAAAACATATCCAAATACAAAAACATGATACTTAATCATTTTAAAGCATGTTGCATATGGATATGGTCAAATATACATGAAACATATACATATCATTGTTTTTGACTTTAAATATGAAAATATGTTTTGTTAAAATACAAAAGCTAAACACATGATAGGCATATCAAAATAAGTTTGTGTAGGATATGAAGCATGTATGTATATAAAACATATCTAATATACATTTAAACAAAGTAAACTTGTATTGATACTATCTATTCATGAAACCGATATCGGTTAAACCAAAAACCGAAAAACCAATATCCAAAACATGAAACTTGTGTGTATTGTGAACTTGAGCATATCACACTATCTAATCTTTACACATGGATCTAAAACATAAACTAACCTAGGATACCAAAGTCTTCTTGTAGAGCGCCGTCTCCAAGCCGACTCGATCCAAAACTCCGTGATCCACCGAGCTAGACTCAAACGAGTGCTATATATGATCTTGTTGTGCTCGGGCTATTGAATCACCATGTGAAAAACTTCAAAACTCCTTTGTTGAAGCTAATCACCAACTAATATCTTGATTAATGATCTGAAACTAAACATCATAAGATTATTAGTAAATATAACTACATGAGTTAATCATCATCAAAAACTAGAGTGGAAGGCCTCTGGGCCAACAATCTCCCCTTTTTTGATGATGACAAAACTCATGGAGTTATATATGCATTGATTAAAGTTAAGCTTCAAAGAAGCTCTCCCTTAACTCATGCATAGGAAATAAGCAATAAAATATGGTAATGAAGCACATGCATAAATAACCTGTATGCAAATATAAGGAGATAAACATGCCAATCAAACATAAAACTCATAAATTCTTTTTCTCTCCTATTTGCAAAACAAAACATATATGCATAAACATAAATCCTAAAAACATGCATATATACCAAATACTTCTCCCCCTTTTTGTCAATCATCAACAAAGGGGTTAAAGTAAAAACAAAATAATGTTCTCCCCCTTTTTGTCCGAAACAAAGAATCAATAAAGGGGTGACATCAAACAAATCAATAATAAGAATATATGCGATATACATTCATGAAGAGGAAGATGCTAAGTTAACTTCCCTACATATATGCATTACATGAAGAAAGGATGACAAGCCCTAATTCACATAACACAAAATATGCAATGCATAAGAAGAGATGTGAAGCTCCCCCTACATACGTGTATCGCATAAAGAAGAGTTGTCAAGCTCCTCAATATAAGATACACTCAACATGAATCTATATGTAGAAGAGATGTTAAGCTCCCCTTGCATATATGCAATCATATCAAAACATTTTTAACATTTCTTATTAAACACAATTTTGATTTTTCTCAATAAAAAATTTTGAGATATCTTAGTAAATCAAATTTTAAAACACCAATATAAATCTTCATGGATACCAATTGAAAGAAATAGATCAATAGATACCAATTGAAAGTAAACAAAATCTTGATACCAATTGTGAATATTTGTCATTTAGAACATATGATACCAAATAAAATCAATTTTCAACAAAAAGTGTGGGAGTAGAAATCAACGGTAAACAAAATACCAATTGAAAGATAAAAATACGAATTTTCTCCCCCTTTATGAAATACCAAATAAAACGGTGCATAAGCTTGTATTGAATACCAATTGAAAACTAGTCAATTGAAACATAATAGTCATTTAAAAATTAAGTTTAGCATATTCAACATTTGTGCTCAACAATATAGGGATATAGTAAGCACAAATAAAACATGTATAGGTGTATGAAAAATGAGTACCAATCAAAATAGATGATACCAAAAGAAAGCATACATACACAAAAACAATATATGAGTATACAAAAATGTCAATATTGATACCAATTGAAAAGATCCAATGATATCAATTGAAACAACAATAACATCAAGTGTATACCTCATATTACCTACCACCCATTTCATGCACAAGTTTAAAATGATTTTCACTATAAAGCATACATGTGCATGGTCTCCCATCCAACCGCCCGTGGAAGGTAGGGGTTTTCAAAGATAGGTTTGAAAATATAGTATGTTTGAAAACTCTACCATAACGAAGAATACCGCAACAACTAGTTAAATGGAAAAACTTGAAAAATAGTATGAAATCCTTCAAGTAAGGAATAAAATAAAATTATATTTCATGAAACACATGTAAATCACATGGTCACTAAACATTCAAAGTCCATAAAGCCCATATCATGCTCATGAAAACAAAGTCATGAGAAAACTATAAGTAGGTGAGTGTACAAGGTATATGTGAAAATATATAATCATGAAAGTAACATTCAATCTCTAAGTTCCTCAATACATGAAAATCATAAAAACTCGATTTCTTCAAGGCATATGTATGTCAAGTACAAACTAAAGTATACATATATATCCAAAACATAACGAGTCCACAAAGTATATGCATGAAGGCACGTGGCTCAAAGGATGTATATGCATAATCAATAGTTTGGACAAGATGGACATATACATGAAGCTAAACATGGAAAACATGAAAATCGTCAAAACTAAATTTTCATTAAAAAACAATATATACTACAAGACATATGTATGTTTTGACAAAACAAGAAGTATACATACATATCCCTAAACACAATGAGTTCATAATAAAGATTTACATGAAAAGCAAATGACTCAAGGGGTATACATGTATATCTTAAAGTTTGGCAAAATAAACATATACATGAAGTGAAACCACATGATCATAAAACATGTCCAAAATGGGGAATAAAAGTTTAAAATGTATGAATCATCAAAACTAGACTATCTAGCACATCTAATGGGTACAAATGAGCGTTTAAGCACAAACATATAATGATCTATTTGTGTCCCACTATATGTACAAGTATATATCCTAGTATTAATGAAAACTAACATTTAAACATATATTTAAAACATGAAGCATAAAACGAGACATAAATCAACATAAAATGATCATTATGTAAATCCACATGCTATTAGAACTATGATATACATAATAGCTAAACAATGGTGAGAACACAATATATAGGTCCATATAAACATGGGTGATAAAAAATAACTAATCATGTATATCACTAATCTAATGAACATGGCATAGGCATAATGAACAATAAACAAGACATGCTATAAATCGATGAACATGAAAAGCTTGCAAATATAAACGGGAGTTAGAGATCGATACCAAAACCGATGAAGGTACCTCTCTAGTTCTCCAAACCAAGGTGGTCCTCCCACCAAACTCCTCTTGAAAGTGATGCATCCAAATAGTCCTCATGAAGCTCGGGACGCATCCACCTCAAGGCACCAACGCTCTCACATCATCGAGAGCCCACACCTACATCAAATACAATAGGGGTGGTCTTTGGTACCCATAATCTTTTGGGTCCATGAGGGTTTGTACCTTTTCTAACCCAAACAAATTTATTTGGTAAATTACAATCATTTATGCGATCAAAACAAAATTTAGTAAGGTGGCCCTTACGTCCACAACGTGTACAAGTGTACACATGAGCATACAATGTGTGATGGTTGTGATCGTGAGGAGCATGTGTATGCCGTGGAGGGTGTGCATGCAAAGATGGAACTTGTTTCTTTCGAAACAAAGATTCCAAACGTGTATGACTTAAAACACATTGGCTCAAAGTGGAGCCCAAACAATCAATATTTTTCTTTAGCATGGATATATCATTTTCAATTAAAGAAGAGGTGTGATATGCAATAGGTGATGTATGTGATACTACACTAGCATGGCAAACATGTGAATCAATATCAATTTTTAAAGATTCATTTTTCTTTAAACAAACATATAAATCTTTTGAAATAGAATTAATTTTTATTTTCAAGGATTCATTTTCTTTCACAACAAAATCAAGTTTTGAAGTTATAGCTTTATTTTTCTTCAAAACTTCATTGCAATCATTTTTAGATTTTAAATTTTCATTTTCTTTAGGGCAAGTTCAAGTTGAGATTTCAATGAATCCCTCTCATTAGAAATCTCCTCTTTCTCTTGCAAAACCAACTCAAGTTTTGAAAACAAATCCTCTTTTTCTTTACTTAACTTACAAGTTTTCTTTTTCAAAATTTTATATTTTTCAAGGAGGTTCTCACAAATAATAGATAACTCTTCATTTAAAGCATCGGCATCCATACTATCATGATCATCTAATGAAGAGCTAGCACTATCTAGTTGAGTATCCGAATGTACCTCAAGGGAGTCATTCCCTTGGACCATATACCATCGTTGTTTAGATTCGTCTCTACTAGATTCATCCTCCATTATGTTGGGCATTTGAAGCTCGGAGGAAGTCAACTTGTTCCACACTGCAAAGGCGGAATCAAAGTCAGAAACAAGCATAAGATAATCTTTGTTAAGCGTGCTTATAATAGCCTCAAGGGCTTGTGTATTGGCCCCTATATGATTGCGGTTACCAAGATAGCATTTCTTGGTAGGGGCAAGGAAAACATGCAAGCCTCGGGTTTTCAAATACATGGACATCCTAAATTTTCATGTGTCAATGTTGGAAACATCAAACATGGGAGGTAAAAAGCAATCCATGAGTGTGTGCAAATAAATATACGTGCAAATGCAAATGATAGATTAGCAAACCAAGATCTCACTCCTAGGTGGTTAAACCAAATATCAGGAGCGTAGGCTCTGATACCAATTGAAATCACCTAGAGGGGGGTGAATAGGTGATAAGGCTAATCTACGAACTAAATGCGAATTACAAAACTAATTTGCAACAACACTTAGTGCAACAAACAAGTGTACCCGAATTCCCCGTGAAGGGCTCTGGACTAACTCCTCTTGATTCCTCTGAATAGAGTTGAGGCACTATATGAAGCTCTCGTGATTAAGCACAAGTGAGGCACACACAAACAAGCCAAGCATATAATATGAATAAGTAATATGAATAGATGCAAGGCACAAAATAAAGAGAGATAGTTTAGAGTCAATGGATCAAACGCAAACAACAAGATGTGTTTTGAGGTTTGAGCACTGGGTTCTACGTCCCCACCTTCACCGAGAAGGATTTTCAATCTACTAGGAGTACTGAACTCCTCTCTCAACTAATACAACCTCCACTGAGGCAATACAAATGGTCTACCGAAGACTGGAGTACCGAACTCCACCAATAAACCAAATGTACCTCACCGAGAGGGATACAAGCACAATCCAACTCTACTCTACCGAAGAGGGATACAAATACCAACCAACTCCACCTCACCAAGAGGGAGTAAACCATAACCTCAACCTCTACCAAAGAGGAAGCAACCAACAACCCAAATCCACCTCTACCAAAGAGGGATATCCAAATAAAAAGGGTTACAACAAGGTGGTTACAAAGACCACAAACCAAATTTCCCACAAATAAAGATCCTATAGAATAGGATAGAATGATATAGCTCAAGTGAAAATCAAGGTGTTTTGGGAATCAAATAACAAAGAAAAATCCTTGGAAAACACTTGCAATATGATAGAAATGAGGATCTAAAGAAATATCCCAAAAACCTATTTTTCTTTGATTTTTCCAAAACCCTTGAAAACAAATAAAGATGAAATCTTTTAGCTTTAAAACACTTTTTGAAAGCTTGTAAAAATACTGGAGAGTATAGAAATTTTTGGCTCTAAAAATCTTAGCCAAAATCCCGAAGAAATGGGGTTCATATAACCTCCAACAAAAAACTAGTCGTTAGGCTGAATTTTCAGCCTAGGCTGCTGGCGGTCGACCGCCCGTTCGACCGCCAATGGTCAAAAAAATGACCGTTGGAAGCCAGCGACCAGAGAGCAAAGCTCTCTGGCCGGTCGACCGCACGGTCGACCGCCCAAGTGCCTGGCCAACGTGCACAGGTGTGTGCACGTCGGTCGACCGTCCCGGTTGACCGACTCTGGGTCCGTCGACCGGCCCGGTCGACCGCCAGAGCCTGGCAGAAGGCAATCTGGGTTAGAAAACTGGGTTTTAAATAATTCTAATAAATCCCATAAAACTTCTAAAAATTCACAAAAATAGTTTCTAACTTTATATATGATATATAAACATGTGATAAAAATTCAACACAAAAATATCAAACATTTTAAACCATTTTTGTGTTATGAAAAATTTACCGAAAACCAAAAACTGTATTTTTCCAAACTTTGATTTTTCAAATAAACTTTGTCCAAACATATCCAAATACAAAAACATGATACTTAATCATTTTAAAGCATGTTGCATATGGACATAGGTCCAATATACATGAAATATATACATATCATTGTTTTTGACTTTAAATATGAAAATATGTTTTGTTAAAATACAAAAGCTAAACACATGAATAGGCATATCAAAATAAGTTTGTCTAGGATATGAAGCATGTATGTATATAGAACATATCTAATATACATTTAAACAAAGTAAACTTGTATTGATACTATCTATTCATGAAAACCGATATCGGTTAAACACAAACCGAAAAACCAATATCCAAAACATGAAACGTGTGTGTATTGTGAACTTGAGCATATCACACTATCTAATCTTTACACATGGATCTAAAACATAAACTAAACTAGGATACCGAAGTCTTCTTATAGAGGGCCGTCTCCAAGCCAACTCGATCCAAAACTCTGTGATCCGCCAAGCTAGACTCCAACGAGTGCTATGTATGATCTTGTTGCTCGGGCTATTGAATCACCATGTGAAAAACTTCAAAACTCCTTTGTTGAAGCTATTCACTAACTAATATCTTGATTAATGATCTGAAACTAAATATCACAAGATTATTAGTAAACATAACTATATGAGTTAATCATCATCAAAACTAGAGTGGAAGGTCTCTGGGCCAACAAGTGTAGCTTCAAATACTGCGTAAGATGTTAGCACATATATTTTATGTTGTTATCATCAAAATATCAAAATAAGAGATATCAACATTTTCTCCCTTTTGATGATGACAACCTAACTCTCCCTCTGCATTAATGATGCGAGAAAACAAATAACACATACTCCCCCTGCATTAATGATTGGTTAGTTGCCAATAATTCTCCCCATTTGTCATTAACAAAAAGAGAGTTTGCAAATAGTCATATAAAACACAGTTACCGCATAAAACTATTATTCGTATCCATCTTTTTTTTCAGGGTACATGAAAATAAAAAAAATTGTTGGTACCCACATTCAATAAGGTCCGAAATGATTAGCCTTTTGGAACCCAAATACATTTGTAATTTGGTTTTCACTTGCTAATATAAACATAATGAATAGAGTTGCAAACAGTGTTCATGTATGAAGCAATATAAGCATTTTTGTCATAGGAATTCAAATCTTTAGGAACCCATATATATTTGTACTTGAGTCTTCCTGAAAGATTATTCTTCTTAATATATGAATAAGATGAAATATGATTAGTTCTACCATATGGATAAGAAATCTTTTCTTTTTCTTTTGAAAAACAATCCCAAAACAATTATTTGAAACTTTTTGTGAAGATAACAAATTTTTCAAACTTTCTTTTCCTTTGTTGAACTTGTTCACATTTTTTGAAATCTCTTCATACTTTTCATTGAAAGAAGAAATATCTTTCTCCAAATCAAAAATTCTTGAATTTAAAGATGATGTTTCTGCTTTAAGTAAATTATTTTCTTCAATCAAAATATCGTTATCCTTTTTCAAATCGTTATTTTTTGTACTTATTATCTTAAATTCAAAACATAGTTCATTGAATGCATCAAGAAGTTTTTCATAATTTATGAATTCAAATACCTCATTTTCTTGGGCCATGAAGCACATGTTGGGCAATTCGTTGACTTCTTCTTCATTGGATGGAAGAATCACTATCGTCTCAAGTTTCTTATAAAGCCTTCTTCTTCTTGAAATTGTTGAAGTTGGCTTTGGGTTTTAGTAGGTGACAATTTTTCTTCATGTGCCCTAGTTTATTACACATTTCTACTTGTGTGTAAGTTTTGCCAAGTGCAACAAAAGAGTTGGTGACGTTAGTAAATCTTGTAATCATTTCAACGATTGTTTCATTTTCCTCCATTTGAAACAATTCAAACCTGTGTACACGAATTGAAATTTAGATTCTTAAACTTTATTTGTGCCTTCATGTTTTACCTGTAATGTATGCCAAATTTGATGTGCTGATATGGTTGTTGATACATGGCTGAATTCTTTTTTGTTTAAGGCACATAAGAGAGCGTTCATTGCTTTTACATCAAGGTTGACTGCATTCTTTTGTTCCTCAGACCATTGATCATAGTTTGCACGAGGCTTCTCCAATGTCGCTTCCACAATGTTCCAAAGTTTGTAATTGATTGATTGTAAGTAGATCATCATTCTATACTTTTAAAAGTTATAGTTTGATCCATCGAACAGTGGTGGGGGGAATGTCCTTCCTTGAATTGAGATGAAAAAATCCGTTGCCATCTTTTCAACCTTATTTTGATACCAAGTGTGGAATCCTGTATATGGCAACTACAACGCTAGAGGAGAAGTGAATAGTTTTTATATTAAACTTATCAAGAAAGATTAGTAACTTGAAAAGTAAATGTCAATCACAGAAATAAAATAAAGAAGACAATCACAAACACAAAGATTTTATCTCGGTTCGGTCCTCCAGACCTACATGTTATCCCCAAGCAACTCTACTTGAGATTTTTCTTAACCTTGATTTTGAGAACTATAAAATCAACACATATACACTAATTGACAATAGCCTTACCAATTATGTACACTTATTCTCTACACCGAGAAGACCTTTACCTTTCACCGATTATAATTTTCAACCTACAAGCCTTGAATGTGAAGTGAAAATGATTCTTTGCTGCTAATATGGTTTCTTTTCTACTTCTGTCTTATTGGACACACATATTGCATATTTATTATTACATTTCTACATCATTCTGTCATAATTCTTGCATTTAATTTGTATTAAATGTCTAATTTATACAGGATATAATTAAAGGTGAGAAAGAAGATAATCACAAATCCAGGCCAACTAAAACAGATTTTTTGGAGGATTTAAAACATAACAAAAGATCAGAATATACTAGAGATGATAATCCCAGATCTAGATCAGTTAAGTTGGATTTTTTAAGATTCAGTTGGTTAGATGAAGAATCAACAAAGATAATGAAAATACACCTAGGGGGTGAATAGGTGTATGGCTAATCTAATGACAAATAATGCAGAATTAAAACTTAATTGCAACATACTTAGTATAACCAAAGAGTGTAGCCAATTTTCGGTGAAATGCTCTGGACTATCTCCTCTAAATTCCTTTAAATAAGAGTTGAGGTGCTATGTAAAGCTCTCTCAAATAATACCAAGCATATGAATGATATGAGCAATATGAATCAATGCAAGATATAAAGAGAGAGTTTAGAGATAGTGGATCAATCGCAAATACAAAGATATGCTTCGAAGTTCGAGTTACTGTTCTACGTCCCCGCCTTCACACAGAAGAATTTCTAGTAATGCGTCCACACAGGACTTCCCACACAGGAAAACTCCACTGAGGATTGGGTAATACAAATTTGGAGTACACAACTCCTCTCTCAAACAACACAACCTCACACTAGAGGCAAGGCACTAAGCCACACAAGATCAACATCTCAATATAGGGATAGGGTGCTAAGCCAAACAACAATCACCTCTCACTAGAGGGATAGGCACAAAGCCAACACAATCACCTCTCACTAGAGGGATAGGCCAAAGCTAAAACTCCACCTCAATCGCCTCTACACTTAGAGGGATACCAACACAAACTCCTCCACAGTCACCTCTACACAAGAGGGATACTCAAAGTAAAGAAAGATTATAACTCTTGGCGATCACAAAGATCACAAACAACTCTAGGTGATCACTATAGACCACAAACCAATTTTCTCACCAAAATAAGATCCTAATAGATTGGAAAGATAGATAGCTCAAGTGTCAGAATACAAGGTGTTTGAAAACAAATCACAAAGAAAAATATTTAGGAAATAACTAGAATAAGATAGAAATGAAGATCAAAACCAATATCCCAAATACTTTATTTTTCTTTGAATTTTCCAACCCTTGAAAACAAAATAAAGATAAATCTTTTAGCCCAAAAACTCTTGAAAACGTGTTGCTAAAATACTTAAGAAAATGGAAAAATTTTGCTCAAAAAAATCATTGAAGAAACCAGCCAAAGAGATAGGTATTTATACCCTCTTAAAAACCTGCCTGTTGGCAGTCTGGAAAGGGCAAAAGTGCCCTTCCGGTCGACGGCCCGGTCGATCGACTAATGGTCATTTTTCTGACCGTTGAGCCACAGGTCGACCGCCTGATCGATCGAGGCCAGATCCAGAGAGTAGTGCTCTCTGGCTGATTAACCGCCCGATCGACCGGGGCCAGATCCAGAGAGCAGAGCTCTCTGGACGGTGGACCGCCCGGTGGACTGGCCCACTAGCCAAAGGTGGTTGTGCACGTTTGTGCACATTGATCGATCGCCCGGTCGACCGACTTCTGGCTCGGTTGATCATGCGGTCGACCAGCAGAAGGCCAAGTCATAATTTTTAAGGGATTAAACTTGGTCTCTTTAACTTTAATAAAATCTCATAAAATCACATAAATTTCATAAAAATAAGTTCTTATTAAATCTTTGAATACCAAACACGTGTGATCAAAAATCAACACATATTACAAACTATTTGAACCATTTTTGTGATATTGAAATTTGCCTTAAACACAAAATCTATTTTTTCAAAAACTTGGATTTTTGAAATGGAAAACCATTTTCTCCAAAACTTATATAAATACAAAAACATGACATTGAAACAACTTTGAAGCATATTATATATGGATAGAATTCAATATACATATAAGATATATATATCTATGTTTTTGACATGAAAACCAAAACTGGTTAAACTAAAAACCAAACCAATAAGCTTTATACTTATGTGTGTATGTGAACTTGAGCATATCAACACTATCTATCTTTACACAAGATTTAAACATACTAACCTAAACACCAACCGAAGTCTTCTTATCTCCAAGCTGACACGATCTAAACACGATCCAACGAGCTTGACTCCAACTAAGTGCTAGATGCAATCTTGACGCGCGAGCTCTTGAATCTACATGTGAAAGCTCCAAAACTCCTTTGTTGAAGCTAAATACCTACTAATATCTTGGTCAATCACTGAAATAATTTAAACACAAGATTATTAGTAAACTATAACTGCATGAGTTAATCATCATCAAAACTAGAGTGATGGGCCTCTGGGCCAACAATAATATCAAATTCAGATCCCAAACTGAAAAACCAACTTGAGATATAAGGTGAATCAGAATCAACGGAAACGCGGCTAAATAGAATCTGTTAGGAGAGCGTTTGCTCTCGCTATCTTCATACACTCTCCCTCTCTCCATTTTGCCTATAAATACTGACATTTCTGAAGAAGAGTGTGCACTGGAGGCCTGAGAAGCTATACTAAAGAGATGTGTATGTTAAGTTATAATGTGAGTTTAGAGAGAACTGAGAGAGTTATAATAGTGATTTATTATTGAAATTAGGTGTTATATCATCAAGATCGTTACTCATTTCAGTCTAAGAATCTTTCTTCTTCTTTATTTATGATGTAATTCTTTTCATTTAATTCATTTGTTATTATACACTCTGTTGAAAGTCTCATGCATGTATTCTTTTCTTTGCAGTCTGTAGTACTACTATCTTCTATTTTTTTCCACATCAATTGGAGGAAGGAGACTTCAAGGTGACATTAGCAACTGTTAACCAAGGCTCTGTGTTAATTCTGGGTTTCTATTGTCTCTCATCCTTTTCACTTTCTCTCTAAATTTTCTTTTGTTATTTATTCCCCTCATAGGTTAGTAATTTTTTCCTCTTAATTCAAATTTTTAAATCATATTGAAGTTTAATTCTCAAAACAAAGATTTCACCCATTCATTCACCAAATTCCCAATTAAATTAGTTATATTTTATATTTTTAAAAAATCTTGTTTTCAAGAAGTCTCTATGGATTCGACCTTTTTCTTCCCGCTATGCTAAACTTTGAAGTAATTTAAAGCAAGACTAGATTTTTCTAATTTATACGCGGTTCAACACCGATGGAAAATTTCATAACTTTTGAACTGAAGTTTTTAGCGCCATTTCCAGGGACTTGTATAAAAATCTGTTTTTGAAAATTGACATTTAATCTTTTTTCTAGTTTTTAAAAAAATTTAAAAATTAAAATTCAAAAAAAATTTCTTTATCATCCCTAATATTTAATTGTTAAACTTGTTTTTGCAGGGCTATTCCACGAAACAAGTGAAGATTTACATAAATAGGAAGGGAGATTACTTGCTTGCTAATTAATTGAGCTGCTAGAAAAAATTGCTTGCTTCAGAGTCACCGGGAAGGTTGGTATCTTTCTAACTCTACCAACGAATCTCCTGCCAGTGAGGGTTTAAAAGTGTTTTTTTAATGAATTTGTGCTGCATTAATGCATTTTTTGCATGAAAAAAAATCTTAAGATTTATCCCCCTCACATAGGTCGGGTTTTCATTATCCGTTCTTTTGCTCAAAAATCACAATCTCATATTGGTTTCTCCTAAGTTTCAGTTAATTTAAATCAATTAGAACTTGACCCCTAGGATTTCGAGCTCATTAAGTGGATCTATTGTGGAAACACTCCTGTGATTACTTTTAAGCTTTCAAAGAGATGCTTTCTTATCTTAGAAAGGGTGACTTATCCATTGCGACGGTGTCTAGCCTAGAGCACAGAGTGAATCACTTGTTTGACAGCTTTAACCAGTCAGCCCACAATCCATACCAACACGTTAGGGAGTTTAAGGATATTTGTAAGACTATGAAATATATCAAATGACGGAGGAATCCCTAAAACTTAGGTTGTTCCCATTCTCCCTAAAGGGAAAAAGCCAAGGCTTGGTTACTTTCTCTCCAGCCTAGAACAATCACCAATTGGGTAGATGTTCGAGCCAAACCTGCAGAGAAAAATATAAAAGTTTAGAACAGTGTCGGGTCCTCAATGCTATCGTGTAGCCAAGGGCTAATGGGTCGTGATCCACAGGGAGGGACAGTGATAGAAGCGTTATGTAAGTCTTCTTCCTAAGTTACTACACCGATTACAGATCTTCTTTATTTTAAAAGAAAAGAATAGAAAATATTAAACTAAATTAGAAGGAAAGTAGAGGGTAGAAGAAAAGGATGATGTTGGCATTTTGATTACTAAGTTAAAAAGAAAATAAACAAGAAAAGAAAGAGCATACCTTGGAGTAATTAAAGGAAAGCAAGCGATCAATTAAGTTGAGTAATGATGAAAAGAAGTGAGATAGTTTCATTGACTGTCACTCTCAATATAACTATCCTTAAGAAAGATTATATCTAGTGTTACTCTAAAGATAAATCTTCCTCTATTTTCTGTTATGAAGCTCTCCCTAATCTAAGCTATAAAGAAGGCATAATTAAAAAGAAGGCATAAAGAAAGCAGATGAAAGTAAATAAAGTAATTAAAGTAAGTAAAAATAAAAAGACCTAAATTAAAAAGAACAGAAGAAGCTTTATTGAGTTGTCACCATCAATTACAAGTACTCTATCTTCTCTTTACAATTCTTTCTCTCAAATTGAAAGCTACAATGAACATTTGAAATAGAAAAATCCTAACCCTAAAACTCTCTGTGGAGTTCTGCCCTGGAGAGACGTCCCCTAGAATCGTGCCCTGCCTGCCATCGGGTATGCAGGTATTTATAGGAGAACTAAGATGAGAATAGACGTATGAAGATAGGGAGAGCTGGCGATCCCCCAAATTCAAACAAAATGCCGCGAAAATAATGTTTTTGCCGCATTTTTGCAGCATTATCCTAGCCGTAGGGCCAGGATCTGGGGGCCGATCATCTGTTGATTCATTCTCTATCCCTTTATCTTTTTAGATTTTGAATATCTGCTCTGGATTTGACAATCAATCTCTTTATCCTCAGCGACACTAATAGGGTCTTCAAACAATCTGTTTTTTATCTTAAAATTTGATGATACTATCTTACTTGATATATCCATTTTTCAGATGAGATGGCTTCTAGAACTTTTGAATTTGAATTGATCTCCTTTCTTTTGAACTTTTAGATTTAATTAGATAAATCTGTCAATCTCTCTCTTTTCTTTCTTAATTATCCTGCACGCCACTAGACATGAAAATACATCAAATAGCAAAGTTTTATTTTTAAATAAATGCAGAAATATAATATATGTGATATAAATATGCAATGTACGTGTTCGATCACACCCCCACACTGATATTTTGCTCATCCTCAAGCAAAATTAAAAAAATGAAACCAACCTAACCTAACTTACTTTCGTGGGAATCACGGTTACACTTAGTACGTGCAATAAGCCATTAAAACTCTAGGTTACCCCTAGAGGACTAGTTTTATCTCATGAGGGTTTTCAGTGGATTATACCCACAAAATCTATAAAGAAAGAGAAACAAAGTGTTAGTATTTTCAAAAGCGCATTTTTAGAAGAAAAGAAATATTTGAAGTATTTTTGCAAGACTTAAGCAATCTATAAGTTATAGGAATACCAAACTATTCATTCCTAAACTTAGTCTTTATTCAAAAACTTGTTTATCAATTAAGGTTAAGAGTCAAAATTGCATTTCTCATCAAGTCTATTATTTTACCCTAAGTCATATGCACCTTTGTGACAGTGAAATTTTGACTCAAGGTTCTTTAACTCTAACTCTTATGCCTTATTTTTTATAGTATTATCCCTAAGTTCAATCAGGCTTTCTAATCCGCCCATGTAACGAGCCTTTCGTCGGTGACTCCCAAACCGAACGGCCTTTGGGCAATGGGTAAAAAACACCCAAGGATTTAAGGACTTGAGTAAACAAAGCCACAAAACTAAGGATTTTATTTATTATATGGACAACTTTTAATCGTGAATACTTGTACTTTATGAGGCATAAATACCCAGCTTAGCAGAGAACTTTATATATATATATATAATATATATATATATATATATATATATATTATTTTTTAAGGCATAAGAATCTGTGTTTTTGAACCCTAAGTATGTAAGTGTATAAAGTATGCATATTTTATCAAGATAAAAATCAAGACTAAATTACTTTTTCAATTTTCCTTCCTAGCCTTAGAATTCAAACAAATAATCTTATTTTAACCAAGTATAAGGAATCCTAATTATGATTCTCCTATTCCTTAAAATTAACTTAATTTCTTACAAAAAAAAGGTCAAAATATTATTTCTCTTTTCAAAAAGTTTTAAAAGCAAAGAAAATGTAAATTTTTTAAATAAAAAATAAAAAGAAAACCTAAACTTATGTTATGTTAGAACCCTCCCCCATACTTATCTCATGCATGAAATCACCTAGAGGGGGGTGAATAGGTGACTAGCTAATCTAATGGTGAATTATTACGGAATTAAAACTACTTATGCAAACTAAAAACTATTGTGCTAAACACACAAGGTATAACCTAAGAGTGTAGCCGAATTCCCGGTGAAGGGCTCTGAGCTAACTCCTCAAGATTCCTCTAAATAAGAGTTGAGGTGCCGCTATGGCTCTCTTGGTTGAATACAAGTGTGAGCAAACAAACCCAAGCATATAATCAATAGAGCACAAATATATCAAGCATATAAAGATGAAAGCAATTTAAGCATGCAAGATATAAACACAAGTGAGAGATAAAGAGAGCAATCACAAACATGAGAGATTTGTTTCGAGGTTCGAGCACTCTTGCTCTACGTCCCCGCCTTCAACACTATGAAGGATTTTCACTATAAACAGATCCTACCGGATCATTCGGTGCCGCAACACCTACAACGAGTTCACACTAGAACTCCTTGGACTTATTAGTCCCTCTCTTGTTCCCGCAAGAACTACACACCGCAAGCACACTAGCTTGCTAAGGCCGCACCTCTACACCGAGCTCTCACTAGAACTCGAAACAACACGAATCCGCAAGTCCGCCTCCTCAAAATAAGAATGAACACTTTTGTGATCGAAACACTTTGATCACCTCAAACTCTCTCACGACAAAGATTCCTATAGGTTGGATGTAGCAATGGATAGCTCAAGTGTATGTGAGAAAAACTAGGATTGAATTTTTAGTAAAAAACTCAAGAAATCACTTTTGAAAACTCTTGATAAACTCTCCTTTTGATTTGGAAATATTGGTTCTAAAATATGTGGATAAAACCACTGATATAGGTAGGAAAAACTAGGCCAAAAACTTTCTTAAAATCTTATAGAAAACAGTCCAAGGGAACCCCAATATATAGGCATTCAAAAATTAGCCGTTGGAGTCCAAATCAGCAGTCTAGACTGCTAGCGGTCGACCGCCCGGTCAACCAGCCAACGGTTAGATTTCTAACCGTTCAGCCAACGGTCGACCGGCCGGTCGACCGTTGCCTGGCAAATTACCCAGCGATCGACCGCCGGTCGACCGGGCCATTTCTAGAGAGCAGAGACTCTCTCGCGGTCGACCGTGCGGTCGACCAACCCTTGGCCGTGCACGTTTGTGCACGTCGGTCGACCGACTTCTAGCTCGGTCGACCGTCCGGTCGACCGGTAGAGGACTTGTCCAGCAAAATTCAGGGATTAAAAGCTTGGCTTTTTACCTTAAATAAAATCCCATAAATTCTCTAAAAATCTACAAAAATAAGTTCAGTAATATAGTTTGATATACAAACATGTTTGAGTAAAAATCAAAACATGTTACAAACATTTTGAACTATTTTTGCAATATGGAAGTTTTACCTTAAACAAAAATCTGTATTTTTCCAAAATGATTTTTACAAATTGAAATCCAATTTTTCCAAAACTCCTCTAAATATAAAAACAAGATATTCTAAACACTTTTAAAGCTTAGTGTGTATGGATATGATCCACTACACATATATGATGAAATATCTATGTTTTTGACATTAGGCTCTAAATAAGGTTTTAATAAAACACATGTATAAGAAACCAAAACCGGTATTTTTCGAAAATGAAAACTCTATAATGAAAACACATATAAATCTTGTGTGTGAGTGTATTTGATACTTGAGCAATCCACCAACTAATCTATCCTTTATATTTTATCTAAAATAAAATTTTACTACAAACAAGCCTAAACACAAGTCTTCTCTTGAAGGTCTTCTTCTTCTTCTTGACTTGGTCCAAACCTTGATCTAATGAGTTAGGCTCCTCTTGAGTACTTGATGTGGTCATGATGCACAAGCTCTTGAATTAACATGTGTCTAGCTTTAAAACCTGACTTTAAATCCTTTTTGTTGAAGCTAAACACCAACTAAGATCTTAATCAAATATCTGAGACTAATTTAAACACAAGATCATTAGTACTATAACAACATGAGTTAATCATCATCAAAATTAGAGTGATGGGCCTTTGGGCCAACAATGCATTTTCTTCAATGTATGAATAATGCATAAATGCATGAAAAATAAGAAAGGGAAGATAAGTGTTACTTCAAGGTGGTGGTTCCGGTGGTAGTCGGATTGGGCCAAATATTGCTACCCAATCAAGATAATGCAGTGGTTCACAGAACCCACCTTATTGACCTCTTTTCCATTTACATATTTACAATCCCCAATATGAATAGGATCATACAAATCCTATCATGAATATTATTCTTTTTACATGACCAATCTTGAAAAATCATCATTGAGTCATAACTATCCACACCTTTGTCCAACAAAAGAGACTTCGTAGAATGGTTGACTTGGGTTCAAGAGTGATATGTTCGGGAACTATTACTAACTCAGAAAAATCAACTTTAGGTTCTAAAGTTAGTTTTAGTTCAAGAATTGAATTCAAATCAAAGAACTTAATTTCACATTTTTTTCTCATTAATGAAATGTGACTGTCTAAAAGAGGTGGTACAATTTTAAAATCTATAGATACAGGAATCAATATTGGCTCCGGAAAAGGGTCCAACTTGGGTAAGGATACTGGAGTTAACATTGATTCAAAAATTGGAATTGAATCACGAAGGTGTGGGTCGGGGTCATATTCATGTTCAAGTTCAATTTTATTTAAATAAAAACTTGTCAATTTGTCAATGGGTTGATATTGGTGAAGTTCAAGATTTTGTGGTGAAATTGAATCTTGGTTAAAGCCTTCAAGATAACATGATTCTTGATTTTCATCAATATGGTTAGAAGTGTCAGGAATAATCAAAGATTGGATAGGGAGAGTTTCTGCATTCCTACGCATGTTTTCTAATTGACTAAGTCTTAATTATATCATATCGAAAGGATCATTTTGGGATTGAATCATCGATTCCATAAACTTTTCTAAATCGGTATGTTCTTCTTGTTGTGGGACATGGAAAATGGAGTAAGGATCTTAGATTTAAAAATTTTGATAGGATCTCGAGTCTTCTAGATTTTGAATTCGCTGCTCAATCTTTTTTAAGACTTCTATCCTCTTTTCCTAGTCAATTGGTTCTTCTATTGTTGTTCGGGAGGAGTATATGAAGCTGAATGTTGGTAAGGAGATTAATAGTATAACTCGGGGAGTTGTATCCCCATTGACGCGATGAAGAGTGGTGATGATCATCCCATCTTGTTTATAATACTCGAGTTGCGGCAGTACTGATTCGGATAAGACCAATCTGACATACTTGGTTGGTTAAAGTTATGAAATGCCAGGTTAGTAATATCTGAACCAAAAAAGGTCAATGTGAAGTATGGATCACTATATGCATTGGAATAATTGTAACTGTAATCCCTATCACAAAATGTCAAAAACAAAAATAAAAACAAACAAATAAATAGAGAAAAAATCTAGCCTAAGTTTAGGGTAGACCTTAGACCTAGACAACTCCTAACTGGTTAGACTGTCCACGGGAGGTATATTATAAAATCTGACCATAAGTTAATCGGTCAGGTAGTGACAAGTCCAGTGGGAGGTATCCGTGCCTAAGCAATGGGCTTAATTATGCCAAACCATTATTCTTTGAGATTTTGCCTCTGAATTCCAAAACTTTGACGCCAAGTTGGCAAAAGTTAAATTCTAATCAACTTTCCCCTTAGGTCAGTCTCCTATTGAGTCTGAGATGTTCCTAGGGCAGCGTCTACTCAATTTTAAGTTAGGCTGGGTTAGTGAGAGAGGAATTATTTTTGGGCTAAGTAAGGGTAATGATTTTTCCCACCTTATCATGTTTATAGGACAAACCCTTAATTCATTTTAGTGTGCGTGTGCAAGTATATAGCAAAAATAACACCCCAGTAATAACATACAAGTGCGTTCCTAAGCTATATGCAATGCAGACTTACCTTCGCTCCAGGACTCTTCAACAGTAATTTAAATGTAACAAATTAAACAAATGCCTAGAATGCAATATCTAAACATTTTTTAGCATTAACAAACAACCATATTACTGTTGAGGTTAGAACAGTGTGTAGAATATGTTAAACAGAAAAACTATAAACTAAAGTAGCTAAATTCTTGAATTTCAAGCGATCTGCAAGAAACTTCAGTTAGTAATTCACCACAGTTGTGGGCTCTGATGCTCTGCCTTCTTGGACAGAGGTACAAAGTAGTAATATATCCACTTCAGCTCCTGATTGCCAAATATTAGCCCCTACACACAAAAATAGAGGAAAAAAAAAAATAAACCATTTAAAGTAAATCAAAAAGAAGAAAACTTATCGTCCTTCTCCGGCAGCAGTGCTAAAATTTGATCGAGCCAAACTTGAAAAAAAAAAAATAGAAGTTTAGAACAATGCTAGGTCCTCAATGCTACCATGTAGCTTAGGGCTAACGGGTCATGATCACAGAGAGGGATAGCGATGGAACCATTGTGTAAGTCTTCTTCTTAAATTACTACACAAGTACAGATCTTCTTTGTTTTAAAAGAAAAGAAAAGAAAAGGAAACATTAAAGTAAATTAGAAGGAAATTAGAAGGAATAAGAAGAAGATGTTGTTAGTGTTTTTGATTACTAAGTTAAAAAGAAAATAAACAAGAAAAGAAGAATATACCTTGGGGGAATTAGAGGAAAGCAAGCGATCAATTAAGTTAAGTAACGATAAAGAAAAGTGGGATAGTTCTATTGGCTATTACTCTCAATATAATTATCTTTAAGAAAATTATATCTAGTGTCACTATAAAGATAATTCTTTCTCTATTTTCTGTCATGAAACTCTCCCTAATCCAAGCTATAAAGAAGGCATGATAAAATAAAAGGCATAAAGAAAGCAGATGAAAGTAAATAAAGTAATTAAAGCACGCAAAAATATAAAGAGGTAAATTAATATGAGCAGAAGAAGCTTTATTGAGCTGTCACCATCAATTACAAACACTCTGTCTTCTCTTTACAATTCTCCCTCAAATTTAAAACTACAATGAACATTTGGAAAAAATCCTAAGCCTAAAGCTCTATGTGGAGTTCTCCCCGGGCGAGTCATCCCCTGAAGTCATGCCTTCTCTGCATTCGGGGTAACTAGGTATTCATAAGAGAATTAGGACGGGGATAGACGTACGAATAGGGGGAGCTGGCACTCCCCCAAATTCAAATAAAATGCTGCTGAAACACCACTTTTGTCGTGTTTTTAGCACATTATCCAGATCATAGGACCAGGATCTAGGAGCCGGTCATCCGTTAATTCATCCTCTATCCTTTTATCTTCTTAGATTTTGAATATCTGCTCTGAATTTGATGATCTATCTCTTTATCCTCAATGACACCGATAGGGTCTTCAAACAAACCTATTTTTCCCTCGAAATTTAATGAATTATCTTATCTAATATATCCAATTTTCAGATAAGATGACTTCTAAAACCTTTGAATTTGAATCGATCCCCTTTCTTCTGAATTTTAGATTTAATCGGATAGAACTGTCAATCTCTCTTTTCTACCTTAATTATCCTGCACACCACTAGAAATGAAAATACATCAAATAGCAAAGTTTTATTATAAAATAAATGTATAAATAAGACATATGTGATATTAAATATGTAATGTACATGTATGATCAGTAGATCTAGCTGAAGTCTATTATTGAAAATTCCACTAAATATAGAACACTGCTTCTGTACGTTAAGCCCTTAACACCTTTCATTCTGTACGTCAAGCCCTTGACATCTTTCATCAATTACAAGGGGAGATACTGATCAGTCACCTATGTTGCATATTCATTGTCACCTTACCATACTTGTTAGCTAATAAATCCTATTAATAAGTCTTCTTCTTCTTTGTTAAATATAGGCCCAATTGCTAAAAGAAAGAAAGGAGAAACAAGCCCAAAAGGCCATCAAAATTCTGATTTAATTCAGAATAAATTTGAAATCAAGGAACCAGTGCAAATCTTGGCATATCAGAGAGGTTGAAAACTGGTTGAAATGAATCTCCTTGAATCAAGCGGTTGAAGCCAACAAATCAAAGATCATTTCGTCAAATCTGGGAGTTGCAATAGTGAATCCAGCAAGACAAAAGGGAAGCCAAATCCTCGCCAACTGATTCTCCACCTGGATGTGGCCAATTGGCCACATCCAGGCCACAGAACCACGGACCAAGCCGTGGATCCGCGGCTTTTTGGTGGAGATAAGGGGAGCGTTTGCTCCCCTTATCTCCTCACTCCCTTCCCTCTGAGGTTTTGCTTATAAAAGTTAGGGTTTTGTACTGAAAAAGGGAGCGAAGACTAGGATTAGAATTTTGTTTATATTTTAAGGTTTAGGTTCTTTATTAGATAGTACAAAAGTTATATTTTTGTTTTGTAATTTGTAGTTCAGTACAAATACCTGTGAGAGAGGGGAATTGAGTGCTTGTAACTTGAAGATTAAAGTGACATCAATACAAGAATCGAGCCACATTTTCTTCCACTCATATTACGGTATGTCTTGCGTTATTTACTTGCCTTTTTCTTTGTCTTTCATGAGTAGCTAAATCGGTTTTTTAGGCTCACTATTATACCTCTCTCCAATTCTTCTTCTCTTTTGATTTTAATGAAAAAAAGACCAATGAATCATTTGCATGCCTAACTTAAAGCCTTTCTTCTTAAAAGTGTTCTTGAAGGCACATGAGGATGGATTTGGATTTCTAAACTCCTACTTCGTTTAAGAACATTTCTTGAACTATTTTTATTCCATACTTGCTTCTTCGCGCTTGATGATTTAACATTCAATTCAAAACATTTTCTTAAAGAAAAGAGTTCACTTTTTCAACCATCTTATATGCTTTACTTCAAACTTTCTAAAGTCAACCTTAAGTTTTGCCTATGATCAAGTTGAGGTACTAAGGATTTCAATAGAAGAATAAACAGTTGAGTAGTGAGATAGTGAGCCCAGAATTTCTCCTTCTTATATTTAAACAACCAAACAATTTTCAAAGTTTTTTAAATCACCTTCTACAAAGTCTTCTCCAAAGTTGCAATTTCTTTTTTAATCATCTCCTTCTTTCCATTCTCTTTTCAATTAAAAAACGAGCATAATTCTTTGTTATTAAATGAAATACCGAAAAGCTTTCATCGCATTCCTCCTCGTGGACACGACCTGTTAGCCACAAGCTACATGGTAATTTCTTAACTCTTTGATTGTTCTATAATTTTTACAATCAAATTTTTTGCGCCGTTGCCGGGGAGGGAATGATGTATTTGTTTTTTAACAAGTTTGGTGTGTTGTTTCAGGGACTTGAAGATTCAGATCTAGCATTCAAGCTTTTGAAAGAGAAGACTTGCAAATTCTGTGCCCATACTCTCGAAAGTAGGAAACAGAATTTCAAGAAATTGCGCTGCAAAAGTTAAAAATTTCATTGGACTACTAAAACTCTTTTTTGCTGGACATATTGCTCGCCAAAATTTAAGTTTCTGTACGTTATGTTCTTGCTATTTCTGCTATCCACCATCCCTGTTTTAATCCAACAGTAATTTGAGTGACTGTTAATTGCTTAAAAAACGTTTAGACTTGCATTCTAGGCATTTGTCTAATTACGTTTATTTTACAATTACTGTTGAAGAGAGCGGGAGACAAGGTACGTATGCATAGCATATAGTTTAGGAAACATTCTTGGGTGATATTTGCTTTTGAATGCTACTTTTCTATATCTTGCACACTTTGCACAATAAATTCTAAGGGCAAAACCCAATTTAAGATAAAGTGGGGAAGTTATTACCGTTCCTTAGCCCATAAACCATCTCCATGCACGCACAACCTAAGCCTAAGTAAAATCTAATAGACGTTAGCCTTAGGGACATCTCGAACTCACTAGGAGATTATCCTAAGGGGGAAGGTGTTGGAATTGGACTCCTGCCAAATCAGTGTCTAGGAAAGGGATTAGGGCCAAAACCCCGAAGGTTGGTAGTTACTTAATTAAGGAACGTCTTTGATAGATAACCTCCCACCAATCTTGCCCTGACCTGGCTGATTAGTTTGTGGTCAAAGTCTACATTATACCTCTTGTGGACAATCAACCAATTAGGAGTTGTCTAGGTCAAGGTTATCTTGGACTAGGCTTGGTGTTTTCTCTTCTTGACTATCGGTGAACTTGTTTGTGATTGTGTTTATGTATGCAAGTGTGGTCAAAAGACCCTAATTCATGTAGGTTAACTAGAAACACATCACCACCCAAGTTCGAAACAAGACCAGATTTGGTTATGGATCAACCGACATCTTTGCAGGATAGGTTCTATCCCATTAGAACATCACTTCCATCCTGCATCCAACTTCCATCAGTTGGTGAACACAACTTTGAGCTTAAGCCACAGTTCATCTGCACACTCCCTAAGTTCCATGGCTCAGAGTCTGAAGATGCTTATTTCTTCATAAGAGAATATGAGGAGGTATGCTTAATGATGAAAATTTCACACCTTGCAGATGATGCTATTAGGTTGAGATTTGTCCCATTTGCTCTTAAGGACGTAGCCAAGAAATGGATCTACAGCTTAGCGGCCGGCTCTATCACATCCTGAGATGATTTCATCAAGGTCTTCTTAAAGAAATTCTATCCAATCCACAAGACCGCTCTCACTAGGAAAAACATCATGCAGTTCAAGCAAGAACCTAGTGAACTATTTTAGAGGTACTTTGAATGATTCAAAGACCTCCTTGTCCAATGTCCTCATCATGGAATAGAGAAATGGCGACAATGCCAAATTCTTTATGACGGTTTAGACTATTCTACCAAAACCCTTTTATATATTCTACCAAAACCCTCTTAATGAAAAACTTTTAAAGGAAAATTCATGTTATGCTTTACAAGTATCTTCTATAAATTCTCAACAAGATGAGTTTGAAAAAGTAATATCATCTTTGAAAAATGATAATGAGAAGTTTATAAAAAAAAATATTTTTCTTAAAAAGGAAACTATGTCTTTGAATGAAAGGATTTCTATATTGGATAAAGACATGTTAGTTTTCAAAAAAAATATGAAGATATGTTGAAAAATGTGATAAGTTCAATCAAGGAAAAGAAAAGTTGAATGATCTATTATCTTTTCGGAAGTTGTCACATGGTATTGGATATATTGAAAATTCTTCATATTGTAGTAATCCATATGATTCTTTTGTAAAAAGAAAGTCTAAGAAAAATAATTTTATATGGATTCCTAAGAATTTAAGTATTCATGATAAAAATACATATATTGCATTATACATTCATGATATATGTAATTCTTGCAATTATGTGTATACTAACAGGTGGAAACTAAATTTTAATTGGGTTTGGTCTCCTAAAGGTTAATTGTGTTCTTTTATATTTGGTACCATCTAACGTTTATCTTGCAGGTACCATATAAAAGTTGATAAGAATATATATATATATATATATATATATATATATATATATATATATATATATATATATATTTAATGATATATTTGTTGCACGGGGAGAACAAAGTATTTCTATATTTGTTATAACCCAATTTCTGCAGGGAGAGGAAAATATAACTTATTTTCTGCAGGGGGTACTTGTGCACACAAAGCGTCATCATCAAAAAGGGGGAGAATGTTGGAACTTGTTTTGATGAAGACTTTTGTGAAGCATTTCATTTGGAGCTCTAACACACGACGAATCAAGAGTTCTTCATGATAAAGATGTCCCAGAGAGAGTTGATATGATGTGATTTGTAATTGTGAAATAGCATGTCAAAAGCCTTGATGCACACACACATATCATGTCTATATAGTCGACTTATAACTCCTTATAGTCGACTAATACCCTTGGTAGTCGACTAACCTAAACTCCCTAGTCGACTAATCCTGTGTCTCAATTTAGACCCAACTCTCTATTTGTCCATTAGTCGACTTAACAGACAATATTAGTCGACTAATAGACCTTGTACTCGACTAACCCTATTCCCCTAGTCGACTAATCCCTGGCCTAGTCGACTTAGATGTTAGTTGCAGTCGACTTGATTCAGTTATCCAGAAACTTGTCACTTGAACTATTCATGACCTAGTCGACTTATACCCAAACCTAGTCGACTAACCTTTGAAAATTTGCCAAGACTAGTTGACTAACTCAAATGGCAAGTCGACTATAGGCAGTTTCTGACTGTTGGACAGTTTCTGTTATCTGGTCTTTTGTGCAACGTTTTCCAATGATTCAATCATTCAAAAGGCACCTATAACTACCCTAACTTACCCTAGAGTGCAGCTATAAATAGGGTGGTTAATCCTAAGGTCAAATACGAATCCTAATCTTCTGTTTTCTAAGATCAAAAATTCTGTCTATCCTGAAAACTGTTCCCACTTCAGTTCTTCACCAAATTCAAATTCCTTTGTGAAGTTCTCTGAAGTTTGTCTCCTATACTAGACCTTGTCCACGTTCATACACAGTACCAAGGCTTATAGGAAAGTGTTGTAATACTCAAAGCAATCATTGTACACGGGTGTCTTCTTGGTGTAGAAGCAGTTGTACAAGGTGAAGTATGTTCTCTTGGTGGAAGAGAAGGTGTACACATTTGGCAAAGGGGATTGTCAAGTGGCGTGCATGGTTGTGATTTTGGGTGTACAAAATCAAGGATAAAGGAAAATCTCAAGCGGGTGACTTGGGGACTGGATGTAGGTCACGAGGACCGAACCAGGATAAATCTCTCGTGTTTGCGCTTGTCTAAACTTTTCTGAGATTTGATTTCCTTTATTGCAAGTTTATTTATTTGATTAACTTTAATCCTTCTTTGTTTAGTATTTGTGTTGACTTTATAGTTTAGATCCATAAGTGCCAACAGAGAAAGTTCCGCATTTGGCATCATCTCGAGTCCTACAATTGGTATCAGAGCGAGGTCCTACAATTGGTATCAGAGCGAGGTCCTACAATTGGTATCAGAGGTCTCACATTCAGCATACAAGCCCTGCATACCTAGTCAACAACAAGGATGGCAACAGAGTTTTCATCATCCCAATTCAAAGAAGGACATTCTACACAACGTCCACCGCTATTTGACCGATCCAACAACAACTATTGGAAGTGTAGAGTGAAGATCTACTTGCAATCGCTCAACTACGAACTTTGGAACATCGTTGAAGCATCGTACACCAAACCAATAACCAACTACATCGCTTGGAGTGATGATCAAAAGAAGAATACGAACCTTGACGCCAAAGCGATGAATGCCTTGTTCTGTGCATTAACCAAAGAAGAGTTCAATAGAGTGTCAACAGCCACTTCTGCACATCAAATATGGCATACTCTTCAGGTAACACACGAAGGCACAAATAAAGTTAAGGAATCTAAAATATCTGTTCTTGTCCACAGGTTTGAATTATTCAAAATAGAGGAGAATGAAATCATATCCGAAATGGTTACAAGATTCACCGACATCACCAATTCATTAGCATCCCTTGGAAAGGAATACACCCAAGTTGAAAAAGTTCGCAAGATCCTTCGTGCACTCACACCAGAATGGGAGAAGAAGACAACAGCAATTGAAGAAGCCAATGATCTCTCAACTTTATCGTTAGAAAACCTAATTGGTAATCTAAAGGCATATGAAGTGCAATTAGAAGAAAGAAAGAAGGAGGAACGACAACACCACTCAAAGAAGAAAGAACTTGCATTCCATGCATCCTCCGACACGGACGATTCAAATGACGATGAAGAGGAGATGCCAATACTTTCAAAGAAATTCAGGAGATTCCTAAAGTAAGGTAAATTTAAATGCTTTAATTGTAACAAAACAGGTCATTTGAAGAAGGATTGCCCTTTGCTCAAGAATAAAAGCAAATACAAGAGCAAAAAGTTCAGAAAGGTGAAAGACTATGAAGCCTCATGAGAGAACAGTGATTCCTCATCTTCTGACGAAGAAGAATCCACTGAACGTGTCAACCTATGTTACATAGCCATAGAAGATGATGAGTTATCATTTACTGAACTTTCTGATGCATTTCATGAATTGTTTAATGATCTAAAACATGAAAAACTAAAAAATAAAGTTTTATCAAAAGAAAATGAAAAACTTTTAAAGGAAAATTCATGTTATGCTTTACAAGTATCTTCTATAAATTCTCAACAAGATAAGTTTGAAAAAGTAATATCATCTTTGAAAAATGATAATGAGAAGTTTATAAAAGAAAATGTTTTTCTTAAAAAGGAAACTATGTCTTTGAATGAATGGATTTCTATATTGGATAAAGACATGTTAGTTTTCAAAAAGAAATATGAAGATATGTTGAAAAATGTGACTAAGTTCAATAAAGGAAAAGAAAAGTTGAATGATCTATTATCTTTTTGGAAGTTGTCACATGGTATTGGATATATTGAAAATTCTTCATATTGTAGCAATCCATATGATTCTTTTGTAAAAAGAAAGTCTAAGAAAAATAAGTTTATATGGATTCCTAAGAATTTAAGTATTCATGATAAAAATACATATATTGCATCATACATTCATGATATATGTAATTCTTGCAATTATGTGTATACTAACAGGTGAAAACCAAATTCTAATTGGTTTGGTCTCCTAAAGGTTAATTGTGTTCTTTTATGTTTGGTACCATCTAACGTTTATCTTGCAGGTACCATATAAAAGTTGATAAGAATATATATATATATATATATATATATATATATATATATATATATATATATATATATATATATATTATATATATATATATATATATATATATATATATATATATTTAATGATATATTTGTTGCAGGGGGAGAACAAAGTATTTCTATATTTGTTATAACCCAATTTCTGCAGGGGGAGGAAAATATAACTTATTTTCTGCAGGGGGAGTACTTGTGCACACAAAGCGTCATCATCTCGGGACCAACATAATCTATCACATGAGAATATAATTCCAGAACCTCCGATTGACATACTCTTTGAAAACCTCTTCGAAGAAGAACTCATGTGTTTGGATGAACCAACTTGGGATCTTTTGGTTAATTACACATCTCTAGGGGAAAGTGTTGACCTAAGCTTTGAGGAGATATATGGAACTGAGTTACAATTCCTAGGCATTCATGCTAAAGAAGTTCCAACTGAGAAGTGTGGTGGAGGTCAATTTTTGAATAATGAATGTAGAAATATGAGGAAGGAAAACCTGAAGAAGTTGAGACTGGGGAGGAAGAGAGCTAAAATGACAGAAAAATTGGTCTCCCCACTATGCCCTATAAAGAGGACCCATTGGAATGACGGGAAGAGAGCTAGAGGGATAAGACCGAGCAAGATCTAGGTGTGGGAGAAACTTGATGTTGTACATATTTCTGTATAGTTTATGCACCTCTTTTACATTTCATTTCATACATGTATACATTTCTTTCATACATTGTGGACAATGCATGAGATAAGTGTGGGGGAGGGTTCTAACATGACTAAAATAAGGGTTCTAACATGACAAATATAACTTCAAAAAAAAAATATTTTGTATATATATAAAAAAAAACTTTTTGAAAGGTCAGAATAATATTTTGATATATTTTTTTTGTAAGAAATTAAGTCATTTTAAGGAATAGGAAAATCATAATTAGGATTTCTTATACTTGGTCAAAGTTAGATAACTTGTTTGATTTTTAGGGTTAGGAAGAAAATTTGTGAAAGTAATTTAGTATTGATATTTACCTTGATGAAATATGCACACTAAATACACTTACACACTTGGGGTTTAAAAACAAAGATTCTTATGTCTTATAAGAAAAATATATAAAAAAATAAACAAATTTAATTATTGATTAGCCAGGTGCTTGGCCTAAGCAAGCCTTGGTATTTATGCAAAAGATAATTAGATAAGTTTGAAAAATATATATTTATAAATCCTCTGATTAAGCTGGATATTTGTGCCTTATGAAGTATAAATATTCACGCCTAAAAGGGGTCCATTTTATAAATAAAACCTTAGTTTCGTGGCCTTGTCTGCTCGAGTATTTAAGTCCTTTGGGGTGTTTTCTCACCTGATGCCCTAAAACTGTCCGGTTTGGGTGTCACCGACTAAAGCCTCGTTACATGGGCAGATTAGAAAGCTTAATGAAATTGAGGAATAAATTCCACCAAAAATAAATATAAATAAGGCATAGGAGTTAATGTTAAAGAACCCTTAGTCAACTTGTCATGCCCCGCTTCCCAAAAAAACGCTGGAGCGGAGACGCGACACGAGTCGGCGATGCATATACGCAAGGAAAATCCCTCACGCATACGCGCTAAGCCTTAAGTAACCTGAAACAAGCTATAATAAATCCCAACTGTAATGAATACTGAATACTGCAATACCACATATAAGCAACCACGCATGATATCATATGAATCAAGACTGGAATAACAACTGAACTGATATAACAAGAAACAGGAAATAATACGAAAGCTGGAAAGATAAAAATACCAAAATAGAATAGGGAGAAGCTCCAGCTATTCGCGAAGCGTACAGCCTCAACGAACGCCTGCACATTAGAAACAAACCGTCCAATATCTGGACGTGCAAATCCAGGGTCGTCAGAACACGACCATGGTGAGTGTGTGTGTAAAGGGGAAATAGCTCGTGCATAAGAACATGTGCATAAAGCAATATCAAGAACAACTGCAGATAACATATAACTGAATAGCATGACAAATGACTGCAGATATAAGATAAATAAATATCATGACATGATAACATCTGAACTGAAGTATAACTGATAACAGTATGAACAAAGATATAAGACAACTATCACAACTGTAACTAACAACTGATATAAAGGTCAACCATCTCAAATGTAGACTAATAGCTGATGTCTGATGTGTAACCTATAAGTCACTAGTCTGGTTGGTTATTATTAACCTAACTAATGTAGTACTTAGCTGTGTCCCATACCACAGCCGTTTTCCCACATATCAAACAATGTTATCGTTGTTGTAATTGCCTGCCAATGTAGTGCATGTGTTTTGGAAGAGTACCGTGCATGCCCGGTACCACGGTCTAACACCCCTGGCACTGAACCAGACAAGCCGCTAGGCTCTGACAACTGAAGACCACAGCCCCACACGAAAAGACAACTAGTGTGGCGCCGTAATCCGGGCATAGCCCTGATAACTGACAACTGAATGGGTAGCCAGTACTACCCTGGTTCCCCATGGTTGGAACCCACAACTCGGTACCATAAGAATCCTTCCAAAATACACGACATGCATCATCAGGCAATTACCCCTGTTCCCCGGGTTATGGTATCTTTTATTAATAAGCAATCATATGATTTAATATATAATAGTAACCAATATCTCCAATGACTGCTGATGTCAACACTAGCTGATAATCTGACAACTGATAACTGATATCTGATAACTGTGATATCTCACAACTATGATATCTGACAACTCTGATATCCGACAACTGTGATATCTGACAACTAATATCTGACATCTGAATAGAATACTGGAGATATAGCTACTAACACAATAGTGCCACAAACAACTGGTGTCACTAACAACTATAACTGGTACAGATCTCTGCCAACTCATATAACTCTGAAGTACATATCTTATGATCATCAACAAACAGTCTCGCCAACTAATAAACTGATAACTGCTATAAACTCTGGATACATCATATAATCAACAATAAGTAATCTCACTAATAAGTGATAAACTGGTAACTGGTAAATCCGAAGTACAAGATCATTAATGTCAACTTGTTCACTATCACACTAGCTCAATCTCTACTAACTGAAGTGATCCAGTCTCTAACATCTTAACAAGTCCACATCAATACTCAAATGAATCATAAGGTATATCTCCGAGAGCAATATGTCAACACACACCACAATCATATCTGAATAGGAAACATCCTCAAAGAACATCGTAACAAGTCAACATCAATATCTGAATGAATCATCAACTAAGTTATTATTAATGAAAGGATATCAAGTCAAGAGGTCCTCTACATAAAATATATCATCTGTCCTCTATAACTCAAGTTCAGTCCAAATCACAGTCCAACTCTGAAATAGTCCAAGTACCATCCAATCATAAAGAACTCTAATCTTTAAGTAAAGTAAGATCATATCTTACATGTCCTCAAATAGCTGCAACATAGAATAGTTACCTCTGATACTTAACATCAACGACATATCATCTGATAGTTCTTATATACTCAACTATAGATCCAAATCATCACAACCAATTCATAATCCCAATAGTTCTACAATCATCTTGTTCCAATACACATCGAGTAATCAGATGCAATAGTTGTTGTTCAAACATATGTCCATAATCAGTACTAGTCTACTCTCTCTGACAAACTATATCTGATTCATAAGACTTCACAATTCCCTCTTCCATAAGTATCAAGTATGATATCCCAACACTCGACAATATATCATGTACATGCATCTAAAATCTATCATGATCAAATCATTATCACCAATATCTATCTCTTGAGGTCACATACAATCCATTCATATCCATCACATAACCAAGGTTAATGTCTACATCCAATAAAGGGGCTACACCAATCTGACAGGTCAACATTAGTCGACTAGGTCAAGTGGATAGGTCGACTAATCCAACTGCTAGTCGACTATAAAGGTGTCCAAGTCGACCAGCAGAGAAATACAGAGACCCAACACTTATTCTGGAAGCTATACTAGTCGACTAGGGACTGGGGTTAGTCGACTAACAGAGGTGTTAGTCGACTAATAACATAGGCAAGTCGACTAACCAAGCTCTGTCAATCCGAATCAGAGGTACACTGAAACCTAATCTCCCACACAATAAAATATGTATATGTAACCTCTCTTGCACATATCAACATACACGATGTCCACATTATTCTATGTACACAATTAAATCAAAATATAATCAATTACATATAAAGAAACGGAACCGAAAGGAGTAAACACTCACCTTGGGGAATCTGCACGTTACCGGGCGAGTCGCCATTATGGTCGCCGTGGCGCCGCTCTTCGCTGTCGGACTGCATAGGACAGTAGCCAGGGTCATGGGGAAGACCTGGCTGCAATCTGGAGGTCTAGCGCTCGCCGAAAGGGCCTGGAATCGCCGCTCTCCCGCTGCCTGCACTGCTGGTCTAGTTCTAGATCTGCTGTGCGCGTCGCCGGGTGAGTCGCTGCCGCGGTCGCTGTGGTGTCGTCCCTCGCCATCGGACTGCATGGGAGGGTGGCCAAGGCACTGGAGAAGGTCACCGTGTCAGTCTCCGACGACGGGATGGCATGGATCGGGAGAACGGCCTGCTCGCCTGAACTTGCGCAGATCTGGATCTGCTGCATGTTTGGGCTGTTCCTCGCTGTTGTGGTCGTTGTTCGTGCCCGGCTGACGGGTGGTGGCCGCCAAGTGTTGTTGCTGCTGTTGGTGGTGTTGTCGAGTCATCGTGGAGGGGATCTGGTGCTCGTCGGAGGTGTTGCACAGATCTGGACAAGGGGCTGTCCAGATCTGCTGCTGCCGCTGGGTCTGTTGCTGCCGCTGTTGGTGGTCTGCGCCATGGAGTGCTGTTGGAGGGGATCCGGGGCTCGGCTGTGCGGCATGGAGGAGGTCCAGGGCTGCTGTCCTGGTTGCTGATGCACCACCAGAGGAGAGGCAAGGGGCGGCACTGGTCTGGACAACGCCCAGGAGAAGGGGGCGCCTGGCTGGTCTGTCGTTGCTGCTGGTCCTGGCTGGTCGCGCCAAGGTTGGGGCTGCCGTGTGCGGCAGCAGGGAAGAGGAGGGGCTGGTTGTGGTGCTCGGCCAAGAGGGATCACGGAGGGGGCCTGTGCTGTTGGAGGAGGCGCAACCAAGGGTGGATGCGGATCTGGGCTTGCGCAAGGAGGAAGGGGGAGAGGGACGGCTGCTGGATTGGGAGAAGAAATAAAGATTAGGAGTGAGATTAGGTTAGGGTTTAGGTTTAGGAAAAGATAATTCATATAGGATGGGTTTGCGGGTAGCGGGTTTTGGGTCTATTGTATAAAGGGTTGATGGGTTTGGGTATGGAAAGATTAGGTAACTGGTTTAAGGTTGATCCAAATAGAGTAACGGGTAGTGGGTTTGATCCAAATGGGTTTGGATTGAATTAGCTAATGGGTATTGGGTTTGATCCAAATGAATTGAGATCCAAATAAATAATTGGGTAAGATCCGACTAAGTAAATGAGTGTTGGGTTTAGGCTAGTGGGCATGCCAATGGGTAGGATCCAAATAGGTTATGAGTATGCTAGTGGGTAGGATCCAAACGGGTAAGTAGGTATAGGGTGAGAAGCTAAACAAGGAGAGCACCACCTCCACCAAGGTTAGTATTAACACAAATGCCAATATTAAAATAAGCAATACTAATAACAACTAATAATTGTCAATAACCATTATCACCAATACTCATACTAATATTTAAATTAAATAAAGAACATAATATTATCACTATTAATAATTAATAAACACCGACAATAAAAATAAAGATAACACTAATAGAAATAACAATAAATAATAATGGAAGAATAATTTGCCATTTACTATCTGAAAATAATTTGTATACTCAACAATAATAATCACAGGATAAATAAATTAACCTGATTAAATAAAAATAATCAGTGAATCAAAATAAATACTTCAGAAACTGAAAATACTGTATTACTAGCTAGGGATCTTACACTCTACCCACCTTATAAAAAATTTTGTCCCCGAAATTCAAATAGGGCAGGGAATGGTAAAAGAATCCCAAAATCAATGAAGAAAACAAACAAGCTTCACTTCACTTCTCTGCACACCATAAATCCACCATGCTTCCGCTGCGCTACTCTGATGTATGCTACCGACTTCAACAAGGAGTAACCAATCTCAAGAGACAAAGTCAAGGAATAGAATCAAGAAGGAGGAAGAGAAGCAAGATGAAAATCCGGATCACTCTAAAGAAGAGTAGAAATCAAGGATATCAAAAGATCAAAGATAAGGATTCCCAAAAGAAGGATGAAATCAAGATGGAAATCCAAATCACTCTAAAGGGAGTGTCGGAATTATGGATATCGAATGATCAAGAAATGGAATTCCAAAGAGTGGACGGTCAATTCAAAAAAAGACTGAATATCATAATGGATGGTATATGTATATTGCAGTATAACTACAGCTTATTTTTCAAGTTACCGGTAAGAGCTAGGTCTCTCTTGCGAAACAAAAGTCAAAATTTCACATCGCAAGTCGAAAACCTAGGCTCTGATACCAAGAAAATCCTGTCACGCCCCGCTTCCCAAAAAAACGCTGGAGCGGAGACGCGACACGAGTCGGCGACGCATATACGCAAGGAAAATCCCTCACGCATACGCGTTAAGCCTTAAGTAACCTGAAACAAGCTATAATAAATCCCAACTGTAATGAATACTGAATACTGCAATACCACATATAGGCAACCACGCATGATATCATATGAATCAAGACTGGAATAACAACTGAACTGATATAACAAGAAAAAGGAAATAATACGAAAGCTAAAAAGATAAAAGTACCAGAATAGAATAGGGAGAAGCTCCAGCTATTCGCGAAGCGTACAGCTTCAACGAACGCCTGCACATTAGAAACAACCGTCCAATATCTGGACGTGCAAATTCAGGGTCGTCAGAACGCGACCATGGTGAGTGTGTGTGTAAAGGGGAAATAGCTCGTGCATAAGAACATGTGCATAAAGCAATATCAAGAACAACTGCAGATAACATATAACTGAATAGCATGACAAACGACTGCAGATATAAGATAAATAAATATCATGACATGATAACATCTGAACTGAAGTATAACTGATAACAACATGAACAAAGATATAAGACAACTATCACAACTGTAACTAACAACTGATATAAAGGTCAACCATCTCAAATGTAGACTAATAGCTGATGTCTGATGTGTAACCTATAAGTCACTAGTCTGGTTGGTTATTATTAACCTAACTAATGTAGTACTTAACTGTGTCCCATACCACAGCCGTTTTCCCACATATCAAACAATGTTATCGTTGTTGTAATTGCCTGCCAATGTAGTGCATGTGTTTTGAAAGAGTACCGTGCATGCCCGGTACCACGGTCTAACACCCCTGGCACTGAACCAGGACAAGCCGCTAGGCTCTGACAACTGAAGACCACAGCCCCACACGAAAAGACAACTAGTGTGGCGCCGTAATCCGGCCATAGCCCTGACAACTGACAACTGAATGGGTAGCCAGTACTACCCTGGTTCCCCATGGTTGGAACCCACAACTCGGTACCATAAGAATCCTTCCAAAATACACGACAAGCATCATCAGGCAATTACCCCTGTTCCCCGGGTTATGGTATCTTTTATTAATAAGCAATCATATGATTTAATATATAATAGTAACCAATATCTCCAATGACTGCTGATGTCAACACTAGCTGATAATCTGACAACTGATAACTGATATCTGATAACTGTGAATCTCACAACTATGATATCTGACAACTCTGATATCCGACAACTGTGATATCTGACAACTAATATATGACATCTGAATAGAATACTGGAGATATAGCTACTAACACAATAGTGCCACAAACAACTGGTGTCACTAACAACTATAACTGGTACAGATCTCTGCCAACTCATATAACTCTGAAGTACATATCTTATGATCATCAACAAACAGTCTCGCCAACTGATAAACTGATAACTGCTATAAACTCTGGATACATCATATAATCAACAACAAGTAATCTCACTAATAAGTGATAAACTGGTAACTGGTAAATCCGAAGTACAAGATCATTAATGTCAACTTGGTCACTATCACACTAGCTCAATCTCTACTAACTGAAGTGAACCAGTCTCTAACATCTTAACAAGTCCACATCAATACTCAAATGAATCATAAGGTATATCTCCGAGAGCAATATGTCAACACACACCACAATCATATCTGAATAGGAAACATCCTCAAAGAACATCGTAACAAGTCAACATCAATATCTGAATGAATTATCAACTAAGTTATTATTAATGAAAGAATATCAAGTCAAGAGGTCCTCTACATAAAATATATCATCTGTCCTCTATAACTCAAGTTCAGTCAAAATCACAGTCCAACTCTGAAATAGTCCAAGTACCATCCAATCATAAAGAACTCTAATCTTTAAGTAAAGTAAGATCATATCTTACATGTCCTCAAATAGCTGCAACATAGAATAGTTACCTCTGATACTTAACATCAACGACATATCATCTGATAGTTCTTATATACTCAACTATAGATCCAAATCATCACAACCAATTCATAATCCCAATATTTCTACAATCATCTTGTTCCAATACACATCGAGTAATCAGATGCAATAGTTGTTGTTCTAACATATGTCCATAATCAGTACTAGTCTACTCTCTCTGACAAACTATATCTGATTCATAAGACTTCACAATTCCCTCTTCCATAAGTATCAAGTATGATATCCCAACACTCGACAATATATCATGTACATGCATCTAAGATCTATCATGATCAAATCATTATCACCAATATCTATCTCTTGAGGCCACATACAATCCATCCATATCCATCACATAACCCATGGTTAATGTCTACATCCAGTAAAGGGGCTACACCAATCTGACAGGTCAACATTAGTCGACTAGGTCAAGTGGATAGGTCGACTAATCCAACTGCTAGTCCGACTATAAAGGTGTCCAAGTCGACCAGCAGAGAAATACAGAGACCCAACACTTATTCTAGAAGCTATACTAGTCGACTAGGGACTGGGGTTAGTCGACTAACAGAGGTGTTAGTCGACTAATAACATAGGCAAGTCGACTAACCAAGCTCTGTCAATTCGAATCAGAGGTACACTGAAACCTAATCTCCCACACAATAAAATATGTATATGTAACCTCTCTTGCACATATTAACATACACGATGTCCACATTATTCTATGTACACAATTAAATCAAAATATAATCAATTACATATAAAGAAACGGAACCGAAAGGAGTAAACACTCACCTTGGGGAATCTGCACGTTACCGGGCGAGTCGCCATTACGGTCGCCGTGGCGCCGCTCTTCGCTGTCGGACTGCATAGGACGGTAGCCAGGGTCCTGGGGAAGAACTGGCTGCAATCTGGAGGTCTTGCGCTCGTCGGAAGGGCCTGGAATCGCCGCTCTCTCGCTGCCTGCACTGCTGGTCTGGTTCTAGATCTGCTGTGCGCGTCGCCGGGCGAGTCGCTGCTGCGGTCGCTGTGGTGTCGTCCCTCGCCATCGGACTGCATGGGAGGGTGGCCAAGGCACTGGAGAAGGTCACCGTGTCAGTCTCCGACGACGGGCTGGCGTGGATCGGGAGAACGGCTTGCACGCCTGAACTTGCGCAGATCTGGATCTGCTGCAGGTTTGGGCTGTTCGTCGCTGTTGTGGTCGCTGTTCGTGCCCGGCTGACGGGTGGTGGCCGCCAAGTGGTGTTGCTGCTGTTGGTGGTGTTGCCGAGTCGCCGTGGAGGGGATCTGGTGCTCGTCGGAGGTGTTGCACAGATCTGGACAAGGGGCTGTCCAGATCTGCTGCTGCCGCTGGGTCTGTTGCTGCCGCTGTTGGTGGTCTGCGCCATGGAGTGCTGTTGGAGGGGATCCGGGGCTCGGCTGTGCGGCATGGAGGAGGTCCAGGGCTGCTGTCCTGGTTGCTGATGCACCACCAGAGGAGAGGCAAGGGGCGGCACTGGTCTGGACAACGCCCAGGAGAAGGGGGCGCCTGGCTGGTCTGTCGTTGCTGCTGGTCCTGGCTGGTCGCGCCAAGGTTTGGGCTACCGTGTGCGGCCAGCAGGGAAGAGGAGGGGCTGGTTGTGGTGCTCGGCCAAGAGGGATCACGGAGGGGGCCTGTGCTGTTGGAGGAGGCGCAACCAAGGGTGGATGCGGATCTGGGCTTGCGCAAGGAGGAAGGGGGAGAGGGACGGCTGCTGGATTGGGAGAAGAAATAGAGATTAGGAGTGAGATTAGGTTAGGGTTTAGGTTTAGGAAAAGATAATTTATATAGGATGGGTTTGCGGGTAGCGGGTTTTGGGTCTATTGTATAAAGGGTTGATGGGTTTGGGTATGGAAAGATTAGGTAACTGGTTTAAGGTTGATCCAAATAGAGTAACGGGTAGTGGGTTTGATCCAAATGGGTTTGGATTGAATTAGCTAATGGGTATTGGGTTTGATCCAAATGAATTGAGATCCAAATAAATAATTGGGTAAGATCCGACTAAGTAAATGAGTGTTGGTTTAGGCTAGTGGGCATGCCAACGGGTAGGATCCAAATAGGTTATGAGTATGCTAGTGGGTAGGATCCAAACGGGTAAGTAGGTATAGGGTGAGAAGCTAAACAAGGAGAGCACCACCTCCACCAAGGTTAGTATTAACACAAATGCCAATATTAAAATAAGCAATACTAATAACAACTAATAATTGTCAATAACCATTATCACCAATACTCATACTAATATTTAAATTAAATAAAGAACATAATATTATCACTATTAATAATTAATAAACACCGACAATAAAAATAAAGATTACACTAATAGAAATTACAATAAATAATAATGGAAGAATAATTTGCCATTTACTATCTGAAAATAATTTGTATACTCAACAATAATAATCACAGGATAAATAAATTAACCTGATTAAATAAAAATAATCAGTGAATCAAAATAAATACTTCAGAAACTGAAAATACTGTATTACTAGCTAGGGATCTTACACAACTTCACAGTCACGATGGTGCATACGACTCAGGGTAAATTAATAGACTTGATGAAAGGTACAAATTGACTCCTTACTTTGATTGATGACATGTTTTTGAATAGACTGAGTTGGGAATGAAAAATTTGATATTCCTGTAACTTATACATTACTTAAAGCCTTACAAATATACTTCAAATGTTTTCTCCTTTCAAAATGCTTTTCGAAATACTAACATCTTTTATGGATTTTGTGGGAGCAATCCACTGAAAACCCTCACGAGACAAAACTCGTCCTCTAGGGGTAACCTAAAGATTTAACGGCTTGTTGCACATGCTCAGTGCAATCGAGTGACCTGCGAAAGTGGTCTAATAATTGATTAGAATTAGTCTGATATTTGGCTCGAGGGCGAGCAAAAGATAACTGTGGGGGTGTGATCAGTCACATATGTTGCATATACATTGTCACCTTACCATACTTTTTAGCTAATAAATCCTATTAATAAGTCTTCTTCTTCTTTGTTAAGTGTAGGCCCAATTGCTAAAAGAAAGAAAGGAGAACAAGCCTAAAAGCCCATCAAAATTCTGAATTAATTCAGAATAAATTCAAAATCAAGGAATTAGGGCAAATCTTGGCATATCAGAGAGGTTGAAAATCGGTTGAAATGAATCTCCTTGAATCAAGTTGTTGAAGCCAACAAATCAAAGATCATTTCGTCAAATCTGGGAGTTGCAACAGTGAATCCAGCAAGACAAAAGGGAAGCCAAATCCTCGCCAACTGATTCTCCACCTGGATGTGGCCAATTGGCCACATCCAGGCCGCTGATCCGTGGCCCAAGCCGCGGATCCGGGGCTTTTTGGTGGAGATAAGGGTAAACGCTCCCCTTATCTCCTCACTCCCTTCCCTCTGAGGTTTTGCCTATAAAAGCTAGGGTTTTGTACTGAAAAAGGGAGCAAAGACTAGGATTAGAATTTTGTTTATACTTTAAGGTTTAGGTTCTTTGTTAGATAGTGCAAAAGTTATATTTTTATTTTGCAATTTGTAGTTCAGTATAAATACCTGTGAGAGAGAGGAATTGAGTGCTTGTAACTTGAAGATTGAAGTGACATCAATACAAGATCGAGTCACATTTTCTTCCACTCATATTACGGTATGTCTTGCGTTATTTACTTGCCTTTTTCTTTGTCTTCCATGAGTAGCTAAATCGATTTTCTGGGCTCACCATTGTACCTCTCTCCAATTCTTCTTCTCTTCTAATTTTAATGGAAAAAGACCCAATGAATCATTTGCATGCCTAACATAAAGCCTTTCTTCTTGAAAGTGTTCTTGAAGGCACATGAGGATGGGTTTAGATTTTTAAACTCCTACTTCTTTTAAGAACGTTTCTTAAACTGTTTTTATTCCATACGTGCTTCTTCGCGCTTGATGATTTAACATTCAATTCAAAACATTATCTTAAAGAAAAGAGTTCACTTTTTCAACCATCTTATATGCTTTACTTCAAACTTTCTAAAATCAACCTTAAGTTTTGCCTATGATCAAGTTGAGGCACTAAGGATTTCAATAGAAGAATAAACGATTGAGTAGTGAGATAGTGAGCTCAGAAGTTCTCCTCCTTATATTTAAAACAACCAAACAATTTTCAAAGTTTTTTAAATCACCTTCTCCAAAGTCTTCTCCAAAGTTGCAATTTCTCTTTTAATCATCTCCTTCTTTCCATTCTCTTTTCAATTAAAAAACGAGCAAAATTCTGTATTATTAAACGAAATACCGAAAAGCTTTCATCGCATTCCTCCTCGTGGACACGACCCGTTAGTCACAAGCTGCACGGTAATTTCTTAACTCTTTGATTGTTCTTTATTTTTTGCAATCAGATACTTTTCACATACTTTGAGAGATTTAAGGACCTTTTGATTGAGTGTCCTCACCATGAATTTTAAAAAATATTTTTGGTCCAAATTTTGTATGATTGAGATAAACCTGTACGCAGAAAATACAGAGTTTAGAAAAGTGCTAAGTTCTCAATTCTACCGATATAGTAAGTAGCTATGTGGGTCGTGATCTACAAGGAGGGACTGCGATGGAAGCGTTAAGTAAATTTCTTTCATTTTAGTTTACAATAACAAGTTAAAAGTTCTTTCTTCTCAGTTTTAAAAGAAAAAATAAATCTAGGGTTAAGTTAGAAGAAATTGAAAGATAGAAAAAGATGGTGATCATGTAAAAGGAAAAGAAAGTTAAACAAAGAAATTAAAAAAAAGTAAAGAAAGAAGAAATGGTTTTTTACGTGTTCTAAACCAAGTAATAAAATGAAAAAGGAAAACTAAAAATACTTACTTACCTCTTTTGGCCGATGAATTACCTTGGATCATTGGCACGTTTCCCTTGATTCGGAGGCAATCACCACATAACCCATAAGATCAAATTTAGTCCCCGTCGACATTACATCATCAAGACTTTATCGAGTAAGTATGAAATGATACGAACATAAATGAGGAATCCACCATCATGAGTTATCGGTGGCACTCGCAAAGGCAAGGCAATTTCGTTGCTATCAAACTCGCATATATTAATAATCAAAACCAAAAGAAGAAAAGCAAAAAGAGGAACATAAAATGTAAACTTTTGATTACATAAAAAATGATAAAAGAGAGGAAAAATATTACATCGGTGTCACTCTCAACATAATTCTATCTTTTTTTTAACATGAATCTCAGTCTAGTTTATGTTTACAAAAGAAATAGAAAATTTACATTAAAAAAGAAAGATAAACCTAAGTTAAAAATTAGAAACAAAAACTAGTCTAAACTCTTTGCTCAGTGGTGCCTGTTTGCCTTTGAAGTTTGCACTATTTATAGGCAAACATGGAAAGGGAGAGCGCAAGAAGAAATGGGAGCAAACGCTTCCCCATTTGTTGCAACAAAAATTGCAGATCCGCTCTGGGGGGCCGTGGATCTTCCCTGCTTTGATAATCTTTTATCTTTGGTGGATTTTCAGTTTGAGCTCTGATTTCAATCTGATCTTCGTTAATTCTTTATTTAACAAAGATCTCTAGAAATCTGATTTAACCGAACTGGACCTGAGATTATCTTCAGTTAACCTAATAGATCTAAATAAATCTGATTTTAACTAGTATTATTTGGTGTAATATTCTCTCCCTTCATTAAGACAAGCCAGTAAAATTAAGACATTAAGACACAGTAATTAGCAGAATTTATTACAGGATAAAAGTAAGAATGTAATAATAAATATGTAATAAACGTGTACAATCACACTCCCACACCTATCTTTTGCTTGTCCTCGAGTAAAACAAGAAAGCTAAATAACTATCTACTTTCGTAAGAATCACGATTGCACTTAGCACATGCAACAAGCCGTTAAACTTCTCGGTTTCTCCTAGAGGATGAGTTTTATCTCATGAGAGTTTTCAGTGAATTACACCGACAAAATTCGTAAACAAAAAAATAAAGTGTTAATATTTTTGAAAACGCATTTTTTGAAAAACAGAGAATATTTGAAATTTTTTGCAAAACTTCAAGTAATTTATGAGTTATAGGAAAATCAAACTTTTCATTTCTAAACTTAGTTGATATTCAAAAACTTGTTATCAATCAAGATAAAGAGTCAAACTATATTCTTCATCTAGTCTATTATTTTATCCTAATTCATATGCACCTTCGTAACTGTGAGTATTTAACTCGGGATTCTTCAACTCTAACTCTTATGCCTTATTTTTACAAATTTTTAGTGGTACTATCGCTTAGTTCTATTAAGCTTTCTAATCTGCTCATGTAACGAGCCTCAGGTCGGTGACTCCCAAACCGGACGGTCTGAGGCCACCAAGTGAAAAAACACCCCTAGCACTTAAGAACTCGAGCAAATAAAACCACAAAACTAAGCGTTGTTTATTAATTATATGGGCCACTTTTGTGTGTGAATACTTATGCTTTATTAGGCACAATTATCCAGCTTAATCAGAGGATTTTTAATATATTTTTTCTTTTTTCTTTTTTTTCTCTTTTTTATAAGGCATAAGAATCTTTGTTTTTGAACCGTAAGTGTGTAAGTATGTAAAGTATGCACATTTCATCAACAAAAAAAATCAAGACTAAATTATTTTTCTAATTTTTCTTTCTAACCCTCGAAATCAAACAAATAACCTTATTTTGATCAAGTATAAGAAATTCTAATTATATTCTCCTATTCCTTAAAATTAACTTAATTTCTTACAAAAATAAGTCAAAATATTATTTCATTTCTCAAAAAGTTTTAAAGAGAGTTTTTTTATATATGAAAATTAAAAAAAAACCTATGTTATATTAGAACCCTCCAGCAAACCTATCTCATACATTGTCCTAAATGTATGAATGACTGCATAAATGCATGAAAAAGAAGAAAGGGAAGGAAAAATTTTACCTCAAGAAGGTGATTCTGGTGGTGGTCAGATTGGGTTAAGCTTTACTTCTCAATCTAGATATTGTGAATTATCAAGGAACCCACCTTTGATGACCTTTTTTCTATTTATAGTGTTATTATACTGATTGAGGTTTTACCTGCACACAAAAATACAGAATTTCACAACTTAGAATAAAGAGTGCAAGTACTCAATACTACCGCTATAGCAAGAGGCTATGCGGGTCCTGATCTACAAGGAAGGACTAGTGATGGAAGCCTTTTTAGTAAGTTCTCTTTTATGCTTCGTCTTTTATGCTACGAAGAATGGTTAAAGATCTTCTTTGAAATCTTTAAAAGAAAAGAAAATAAAAGCTACAGTTAAGCTAAGAAGAAAGTGGTAGAATAAGAAGGCAGAGAAAATGGAAAATGAATTTATACAAAGAAATTAAAAAGAGTGATAAAAGAGTTGGTAGATTGTGGTGTTGGTGATCTAAATTAAAATTAAAAGAAAAGAAAGTTAAAACCTAAAAACTTACTTACCTCTTAGGCGCCTGCTTACCTTTGACCCGTATCGACAATGTACCTTTGTTTGAAGGTGAGCAAAGTATGACAAATAGGATTTTCCTCATCCCGATTTACACTATGAAATGAAGGGGCAAGCTACACTACCATAGAAATGGTTATCCATCACTATAAGCCATCAACGGCACTTGCAAGGGCAAGGCAACTTCGAGGCTATTGGAGTCATTTGGATTCACAAACACAGAAGAGGAAAGCAAACAAAAACAAGAATAGAAAAGAAAAGAAAACTTCGATTCAATTCAAATAACAATGAAGGAAAAGATTATTTGCACCAGTGTCACCCTCGGTACAAGCTTGTTCTCATTCCTCCATAAAAATCTTCTCTCCTCTCAATTACATAAAGAAAATAAAAATTATATAAAAAAACTAAAAACCTAAGTTAAAACTATAGATTAGCCTAACTTCTACTCTCTGCATGGTCATTCTATTTTTTAGTGTAAAACCTGCCTTCTATAGGCAAAAACCCAGAGAGGAGAGGAGTGAGGAGATTAGGAGAGCAAACGCTCCCCTTATCTCCACCAAAAGACTGTGGATCCGCGGCTTTGGCCGCGGATCCGCGGCTAGGATGTGGCCAAATGGCCACATCCAGGTGGGGATCTGGATTGCATGTAATTTTGCCCCTTTTTGTCTGGCTGGATTTGCTGTTTGTCTCTGATTCTGATCTGATCTTCGGTGATTCTCAAGCTAACCAATTTGAATTCTTATAAAACCAAATTAAGTGGTTTTATTTGATGTAACCCTCCCTAATATGTGTTGATTTTCAGCTGAAATTATCCCTACCCTCCTGAATATTATCTCCTCTTTAATTAAGATTTAAATCAGAATTAAAGTGGGCTTTTGGGCTTATTCTTTTTCCATCTCCATTAACAATGGGCCTGCATATTATTAAATAAAAATGAGACTTATTGGTAGGGTTTATTAGATTATAAACATGGTAATGTGATAATATATATGCAATATATGTGACTAATCACATCCCCATACTTATCTTTTGCTCGCCCACGAGCAAAACATCAAAACTAATCCTAATCAATTATTGGACCACTTTCACAGGTCACTCGATTACACTGAGCATGTGCAACAAGCCGTTAAACCTCTAAATTACCTCTAGAGGACGAGTTTTGTCTCGTGAGGGTTTTCATTGGATTGCACTCACAAAATCCATAAAGAAAGTAAAAAATGTTAGTATTTTGAAAACACATTTTGAAAGAGAAAAGTATTTGAAATATTATTGTAAGAATTAAGTAATCTATAAGTTATAGGAAAATTGAATTTTTTATTCTTAAACTTAGTCTCTATTCATAAATTTATTATCAATCAAAGTAAGGAGTCAAATTGTACTTCTCATCTAGTATATTACTTTAGCCTTGGTCATATGCACCTTCATGACCGTGAAATTTTGACTAAGGGTTCTTCTTTAACTCTAACTCTTATGCCTTATTTATTTTTTTTTATTTTTTGTGGGATTATTCCTTAGTTTTATTAGGCTTTCTAATCTGCCCATGTAACGAGCCTTTAATCGGTGACTCCCAAACTGAACGGTCTTAGGACACCGGGTGAGAAGACACTCACCCCAAGGACTTAAGGACTCGAGTAAATAAGGCCACAAAACTAAGGATTTTATTATATGAACTGTCTTTAGGCGTGAATACTTATGCTTTATGAGGCACAAATACCCAGCTTAATTAGAGGATTTATATATATATATATATTTTCTTTTTCTTCTTTTTTAAATAAGGCATAAGAGTCTTTTTTTTGAACACTAAGTGTGTAAGTGTATAAAGCATGCATATATTATCAAGGTAAAGATCAAGACTAAATTACTTTTACAAATTTTCTTCCTAACCTTAGAAATCAAACAAATATTCTTATTTTGACCAAGTATAAGAAATCCTAATTATGATTCTCTTATTCCTTAAAATTGACTTAATTTCTTACAAAAAATATGTCAAAATATTGTTTCTATTTTCAAAAAAATTTAAAAGTAAAGAAAATGTTAATAATAAATTTTTTTAATAATTAAAAGATAACCTAAGTGATGTTAGAGCCCTCCCCCACACCTATTTCATGCATTGTCCTTAATGTATGAATTAATGCATAGATGCATGAAAAAGAAGAAAGGGAAGAAAAATATTACCTTAAGGTGGTGGTTCCGGCGGTGGTCTAATTGGTCCACGAAATGCGGCCTAATCTAATTTGGGTGGAGTTCGGAGGAACCCACCAGAAACCTCTCTAATATAACCCACTAAAATGATATATATATATATATATATATATATATATATATATATATATATATATATGAATGATTTTATTAAGAATTTTACCCCATCTAATGTTCAAATTTTCAAACTAATTTCAGAGTCATTATTATCAACACCTCTATCCTAAAATGGAGTATGAAAAGATGGAATGATTGATCTGGAATCAGGAAGGTCATGAACTACAATCGACTAAGGAAAATGACTGAAAAGGAGTCAAAATTTGTTAAGGAAGTGGGTCCAAATTAAGAAGTTAAAACTCAAGTCCACATTCATTTCTCAACAATAAAATGTGACTTTCTAAGATTGGTGATTCAAGTTCAAGAATGACAGGTATGGGAATCAAAACTGACTCTAAAATATTATTCAAATCAGGTAACAAAACAGGAGTCAATATTGATTCAGACATTTGAACTGGATCACAAATTTAAGACTCAATCACATTCCTCATTGAGTTCAATTTCGTAAAAATGAGAACCTGCCAATTTGTCAATAGGACTTTCAAAAGTATGAAATTAGTCAAGTTCAATATAATGATCATAAAAGATTGATGATTCAATTTCTCAATGGATGGCATAGGATCGAATGTAACTCTAGAGAAGGATTGAAATCAGGTAAAGACCCCAGAGTCATTATTGAATCAGGAAGTATAATTGAATTACCAAGTTAAGGTTCAGGATCATATTCATTTTCAAGTTCAATTTCTAGAAAGGGATAACTTATCAAAATATCAATGTGGTTTTCAAAATTCAGAGTTTGGGCATGTTCAAATGGGTGTGCTGAAATGGAATCTTATTTTCCAAAACAACATGATTCTTTGGCTCTAACAGAGACATCAGGAATGGTCAAAGGGTGAGAATGGAGAGTTTTGACCATTATATTTATGTCATGATTATGAGTGATTTGAGCCTGAGTCATGGCTTCAAGCAGCTTTTTATAGTCGATTGGTTCATTATTTTGTTGCGATTGGACTTGAAAAGATGAAGTTTTGTTTTAGAATTTGTGGTAAAATCGTGAGTCCATCAAATTTTGTGATCATTACTCAGACTCGCACATACTCATTTTCAAAATTGATGGTTTTCTATTTTGAACTGGTGGAACTGAGTATGAATCTTGGAAATATTGTGAAATTAGGGAGGCCTGAAATTTTCATTCGGCCTCCTGCATGGCTTCTATACTTTTTTCTAACTCAGATTTTTCTTCAATCGGTTGGTCTAGAAAAGGAGTATAAGAAGCAAAATCAGGGAATGAATATTGTGAAATTATGGACAAGGTGGATTAGGAGGACAAGTTGGTTGAAAATTAGACTCGGGGGAGGTGAATCCCCATTGACTCTGTGAAGAGTTGGAATTATTTTAAAAATTATGGTCATAAGATTGGGGGCATGGGTTGTTTTGATTCGGATAAGACCAATCCGGCATACTAGGTTGGTTACAGTTATGATATGCCAGATTGGTAATATCCGAAAAAAAGGTCGAAGTGTAATATAGATTATCATTAAAATTAGAAAAATTATTGTTATAAGCCATATCACACAAGAAATGTCAAGCACAAACAAAGAAAAACAAACAATAAGCAAACAAAAAAAGAAAAATCTAACCTATGTTAGGGTAGATCTTAGATCTAGACGACTCCTAACTGGTTAGACTGTCCACAAGGGGTATAATGCCGAATCTGACTACAAGTTAATCAGCCAGGTAGGGGCAAGATCGGTGGGAGGTATCCGTGCCTGTGCAACGGGCCTAATTATGCTAAACCACCAACCTTCGGGGTTTCGCCCCTCAATCCCTAACCTTAGACACCGTTTGGCAAGAGTTAAATTCAAATCAACTTTCCCCTTTAGGTCAGTCTCCTATATGAGTCTGAGATGTCCCTAGGGTCAATATCTACTCAGTTTTAATTAGGCTGGTTAGTAAGTGAGGAGATGGTTTGTGGGCTAAGGGAGGGTAATGACTTCCCCACCTTATCTTGTTTATAGGACAAGCCCTTAAGATTGATTGTGCAAAGTGTGCAAGATACAGAAAAGTAACATTAACAAGCAAATATTACCCAAGAATGTTTCCTAAACTTTATGATATGCATATGTACCTTTTGCTCTAGCACTCTTCAACAGTAATGTAAAATATAAACGATTTAGACACGTGCCTAAATGTAAAGTCTAAACCGTTTTTAGTATTTAATAAACATCATTTTTCTATTGAGGCTAGAAAATATGTACAGTGAGACAAACAAGAAAATAAATAGCTACAGAAATTCAGCTTTGCAATTTAGCCAACCTGCAGAAATACAGGTTAGTAGTTCACTCAGTTTGCCACTGGAATGTAGCAAATCTGAGGGCTTCTGGGCTCTGCTTTCTAGAGCAGAGTTCAGGGCCACTTATATGTCCACTGCAGCAAAGATTTCCTTGTTGTTAAACTTGTACACCAAGAAAAAAGAAGAAAGTTAACGAAAAATGTAAAACTAAAAAGAGAATTTACCGTCCCTCCGGCAACGGCACCAAAATTTGATTGAGTTTTTTACCTGCACACAAAATTATAGAATTTCAGAACTTAGAATAAATAGTGCAAGTGCTCAATACTACTGTTATAGCAAGTGGCTATGCGGGTTGTGATCCACAAGGAGTAGCGATGGAAGCCTTTTTAGTAAGTTCGCTTTTATGCTACAAAGAATGGTTAAAGATCTTCTTTGAGTTCTTTAAAAAAAAGAAAATATAAGCTACAGTTAAGTTAGGAAGAAAATGGTAAAATGAGAAGGTGGAGGAAATGGAAAAAAGGATTTTTACAAAGAAATTAAAAAGTGTGATAAAAGAGTTGGTAGATTGTGGGATCTAAACTAAAATTAAAAGAAAAGAAAGTTAAAACCTAAAAACTTACTTACCTCTTCGGCACCTGCTTACCTTTGACCCGTATCGACGATGTACCTTTGTTTGAAGGCGAGTGAAGTATGACAAATAGGATCTTCCCCATTCCCGATTTACACTATGAAATGAAGGGGCAAGCTACACTACCACAGAAATGGCTACCATCACTATAAGCCATCAATGACACTTGCAAGGTCAAGGCAACTTTAAGGCTATCGGAGTCATTTGGATTCACAAACACAGAAGAGGGAAGCAAACAAAAATAAAAATAGAAAAGAAAAGAGAACTTCAATTCAATTCAAATAATAATGAAAGAAAATATTACTTACACCAATGTCACCCTTGGTACAGGCTTGTTCTTATTCCTCCATGAAAATCTTCTCTCCTCTCAGTTATATAAAGAAAATAAAATTTACATAAAAAAATTAAAAACTTAAGTTACAAACTACAAATTAGCCTAACTTCTACTCTCTGCCTAGTCGTTCCATTTTTCAGTACAAAACCTGCCTTCTATAGGTAAAAACCCAGAGGAGTGAGGAGATAAGAGGAGCAAACGCTCCCCTTATCTCCGCCAAAGGGCCGCGGATCCACAGCGAGGATATAGCCAAATGGCCATATCCAGGTGGGGGATCTAGATGGCGTGTAATTTTGCCCCTTTCATCTGGCTGGATTTGTTGTTTTGTCTCTGATTCTGATCTGATCTTCAGTGATCTTAAGCTAACCGATTTGGATTCTTATAAAACTAAATTAACTGGTTTTATTTTATGTAATCCTCCCTGATATGTGTTGATATTCAGCTGGAATTATCTCTATCCTCCTGAATATTATCTCCTCTTTAATTAAGATTTAAATCAGAATTAAAGTGGGCTTTTGGGCTCATTTCTTTTCCATCTCCATTAACAATGGGCCTACACGTTACTAAATAAAATGAGACTTATTAGTAGGGTTTATTAGATATTAAACATGGTAATGTGATAATATATATCCAATATATGTGACTGATCATATCCCCAATATGATTAGGATCATGTAGGATCCTAACATGAAAAGCATTCCGATTACATGACCAATCTTAAAATATCATTCGGAGTCATAATGGTATATACTTTGGTCAATAATAGAACGTGATTCGGTGGAGTAGCTGATTTGGCCTCAAAAGTTATAGGTTCGTGAATCAATACTAACTCGGGAATATGACGTAGATCAAGTGTAGGTTCAAGAATCGATTTTAGTTCAAGAGTTGTTTCAAATTAGAAAATTGAAATTCACATTCTTTTCCATCAATGGAATGTGACTTCCCAAGATCGGTGGTTCATTTTCAAAATCTATTGGTATGAGAATCAATGTTGGTTCGGGAAATGGGTTCAAATTGGGTAAGAATACCGAAGTTAATATAAATTTGAAATTGAAATTGAATCACAAAGTTAGGGATCGGGTTCACATTCACATTTCAAGTTCAATCTTATTGAATGAAAAACTTGCCAATTTGTCAAAGTATTGGGATTGGTCAAGTTTAAGATGTTGTGGTGAAATTGAATCTTGATTAAAATCTCCAAGACACCATGATCTAGGTTCTTATTAATATGATTAGGGCCATCAGAATTAATCAACTATTGATAAGGAAGAGTTTTCTCTACCCTATAAGTGTTGTTCAATAGACTCATTAGTGCTTCTAACTTATTAAAGGAATCATTTTGGGACTAAATCATAGGTTCCATGCTCTTTCCTAAGTCATTAGGTTCTTCTTCTTGTTGTAGGACTTGAAAAATGGAGTAGAGATCTTGGATTTAGAAATTTTGATAGGATTGTGAGTCCATCATGCCTTGAAATTGATTTTGGTACTCAATCAAGGCTTCTATATTCTTAGCCAATTCAGATTTTTCTTTTATAGATTGATCTTGATAAGAAGTATACGAAGCTAGATGTTGGTAAGGTGGTTGACCATATGACTCGGGAGAGTTGTATCCCACTGAATCTGTGAAGAGTGGAGATGATTTTTTCAGTCTTGTTTATGATATTGGGAGTGCGTGGATCATACACGTACATTGCATAGTTAATATATCACATTTCTTCATTTATTTTTAATAAAATTCTGCTTTTTAATGTATTTTCATGTTTAGTGGTATACAGTGTAATTAACAAAGAAAAGAGAGAGATTGACTGATTTATCTAATTAAATTCAAACAATTCAAAAGATCAAGCAAATCAAGAGGATCTATTCAAATTCAGAGCTTTTAGAATCTATCTTATTTGAAGACTAGATATATCATATGAGATAATACCAGTCTAAATTCAAAGGACAAAATGAATTTTTAAAGACCCAATCGGTTCGCTGAAGATAAATGGATATCTCATCAATTCTAGAAGACAAATTGAATATTCAAGAGGATAAATGGATAGAGAGAAGATCAACGGATGAGATAAATCAATCATATTTGGAGATAACGAGAAAAATCCAAGAAAATTTAGAGCTTTAAATCAATTTAAATTTGGATTCAAACTAAATATTGTTTAGTATTTAATTATAACTTTTGCTACTGAAACTCAAATCTGATGATTCAAGATGATCTAGAAAAAAGAGTTAAAGGACTACAATTCTTATATTGATCACTATTTCTAATTTTATCATTTGATAAGTAATATTTAGCAATCAATAGCCAACAAGCTGCAAATCATAATTGAATTCTGGATAAATCAAATCAACTTTGGAGATAAGGAGAGAATTCAAATTCAATAATAGCCAGCTCTCCCTATCTTCATATGCTTCCTATCATTCTATTTTTCTCCTATAAATACATGTGACCTCGAAGGTAGAGGGGTACCATCTCAGAGAGAGCTTTAGTTTAAGTTTTTTCTTCTTCAATGTAATTTTTATTGTTCTTTATAGCTTAGGTTAGAGAGAGTTACATAATTAAAAGAGAGAAAGAGTTATTATAGAGTGACACTATTGTAATCCTTTCTCAAGAAACTTATATTGAAGGTGACAATCAATGGAGCTTTACCACTTTTCTTTATTGTGCTCAATCTCGCCAAAGCCCTGTTTTATTTATTCTCCTCTATTGCTTTGCTTTATTTTAAGGTAATTTTCATTATGATTCAAACAGTAGAGATAAGTGTTCTTCTTTTATTTCTTTTTATTTCTAATTTTTTCACCAACACTTTTATTTATCTGTCTTTTCTTTTGTAACTAAAACATCAACACCACCACCATCTCTTCTTCTACCATCTCCTTCTTAGATTAGCTTAACTTTTTTTATTTTTTTATAAACTGAGAAGATAAATATTAACTAGTTTTGGTAAATTAAAAGAAAAAAACTTATATAACGCTTTCATCGTTGTCCCTCCCTGTTGATCACTACCCGTTAGCCCTAGGCTACACAGTAGCATCGAGGACCTAGCACTTCTCTAAATATGATATGTTTCTGTGCAAGTCAGAATCAATCAAAATTTTGGTGCCATTGCCGGGGAAGAATGGTAAGTATTCTTTCTTTTTAATTTACTTTAACGAATTAATCCCTTTTTCTTCTCTGTTTTGGTGTACAGGGGCTAATTTCAGAAAACTAAGGGTGCAGTGGATATATTGCTACTCTGTGCCTCTGTCCAAGAAGGCAGAACATCAGAGCCAACAACTGTGATGAATTACTAGCTGTAGTTTCTTGCAGGTTGCTTGAATTTCAGAGATTAGCTCTCTGCAGTTGTTAGTTTATCTATTTAACTTACTCTATACATATTTCTAACCTCAATAGTAACGTAGTTGCTTTGTAAATACGAAAAAATGTTTGGATTCTTGCATCTTAGGGCACATGTCTAAATCGTTTTTATTTTACATTACTATTGAATAGTGCTGAAGGAAAGGTATGTTTGCATTGCATATAGTTTAGGAAGCATAATTTGAGTGATTCATATTACTTGAGTGTTACCTTTTACTTATACTTGTACACTACACTAAAAAGATTAAGGGCATATCTTTAAACAAGATAAGGTAGGGAAGTCATTACCCGTCCTTAGCTCAAAAAATCACCTCCTCACTCACTAACCCAGTCTAACTTAAAATTGAGTAAACGTTGGCCCTAGGGACATCTCGGACTCAAATAGACCTAAGGGGAAAGTTGTTAGAAGTTGACTCTTGCCACATCGGTGTCAAAGGTTGGGGATTGAGGGGTGAAACCCCAAAGGCTAGTGTTTTGGTATAATTAGGCCCATCGATTTAAGCATGGATACCTCAACCAATCTTGTCCCTACCTAACAGATTAACTTGTGGTCAGGTTCTACAACATACCTCATGTAGATAATCAACAGTTAGGAGTAGTCTAGGTCTAAGCTCTACCCTAACTTAGGCTAGATTCTTTTTCTTTTATTTGTTATTTGTTTGTGATATCTTTGTGATATGGATTACAATTATAATTTTTCCAATGCATATAGTGAGTTCACCCCAATCTCTTTCAATTCGGATATTGCCAACATAGCATTACATAATTTTAACTAATCAAGTATGCCAGATTGGTCTTATCCGAATTAATATACGCCCCAATCTCAGTAATATGAACAAGATTGGCACAATCATCACCACTCTTCACCAAGTCAGTGGGGATATAACTCCCCCGAGTCTTACTATCAACAACCTTACCAATAAATAACTTCATATACTCTAAACCAAGACAACCTATAGAAGAAAAATCATTTTTAGAAAAGACTTTTGAAGTCTTTCTTTATTCCACAGGACACGTGCAAATTCAATTGAACTCAATGCTCCGAAATAATTCCCAAATCCAAGATCCTTACTCTAATTTTCAAGTCCAACCATAGTAAGAAGAATGTATTGACTTATAAAAGAGTATAGAAGACATGATTCAGTCTAGAAATAATCTTACCCAATCTCTCAATAGGCTAGAAGTAAAAATGAGTCATTTGGTCAACACAATTAAAGATAGGAATGAGGAAACTCTACCTAATACATTTTTGACCATTCCTAAATCTCCTAACCATATTGACGAAAAATCGTGGTATCTTTAAGACTATGACCAAGATTCAATTTCACCACAGAACTTTGAACTTGACCAATACCAGCCCATTGAAAAATTGTAATGTTTTCATTTCAATGAGATTGAACTTGAAGATGAAAGTGACACCAATTCCCAATATTTTGATTTAGTTCCACTTTTTGAATCAATGTTGACTCCGATATTCTTACCCAATTTTTACCCAATTTTGAAGCCAACACTGATTCCTACCTTATAAAGCTTGTACATGAATCACCTATTTTGGATAGTTATATTTCATTTTTTGGAATTGAATGTGAACTTGAATTCGATAATTTGGATCAAACTCATGAACCAACTCTGACTCTCGAACCTAAACTTGATTTTAGTTTTATTCCCAAGTCAGTATATGTTTCCATTCCCTTCATTATTGAGCCCAAATCATCCATTCCACAGAATCACATTCCATTGTTAGACCAAGATTTTGATCAACATGACTTCGCGATGTTATCACAAGATTGGTCATATAACTAGAAAAAAATTAATGCTAGGATCTTGCATTATCCTATTCATATTGGGAGTATAAAATATTAATAGGAAAGAGGTCATGAAAGGTGGGTTCCATGAAAATTCACAGTATCTAGATTGGACAGAAACGCTTGGCTCAATGAGACCATCACCGGAACCCCCACCTTGAGGTGAAAATTTTCCTTCCCTTTCTTCTTTTTCATGTATTATTGCATTTCATTCATACATTGAGGATAATGCATAAGGTAGGAGTGGGAGAGGGTTTACTAACATACTAACTTTAGTAATTGTAAAAAATAAAATCCTTTCTTTAATAACTTTTTGAAGAGAAAAATAATACTTTGACTTATTTTTGTAAGAAATTAAGTTAATTTTAAGGAATAAGAGGATCATAATTAGGATTTCTTATACTTGATCAAAATAAAATTATTTGTTGATTTTGAGAATAGGAAAAAGATTGAAAAAGTAATTTAGTTTTGATTTTTATCTTGATGAAATATGCATACTTTATATACTTGCACACTTAGAGTTCAAAAGTAAAGATTCTTATGTCTTATAAAAAAAAATATATTTATTAAAAAATTCTCTGATTAAGTTGGGTATTTGTGCCTCACAAAACATAAGTATTCACGCCTAAAAGTGGTTCATAAAAATAAAAATCTTTAGTGTTGTGACCTTATTTGCTTGAGTCCTAATCCTTGGGATATTTTCTCACCCGGTGCCCTAAAACCATCCGGTTTGGGAGTCACTGACTAAGACTCGTTACATGGGTGAATTAGAAGGCCTAATAGAACTAAGAGATATTACCACCAGAAATGAAAAAAATTAATAAAGCATATGAGTTAGAGTTGAAAAATCCCGAGTCAAATTTTCACGGTCACAAGGTGCATATGACTTAGGATAAAATGATAGACTAGATGAGAAATACATTTTAACCTTACCTTAATTGATAACATATCTTTGAATAGAGACTAAGTTTAGAAAGGACTAAGTTTTGATAATCCTATTGGCTTATAGATTACTTAAATTTTTATATTAATACTTCAAATATTTTTTCCTTCAAAATGTGTTTTCAAAAATACCAACACTTTATTTCTTTGTCTTTATGGATTTTGTAGGTGTAATCCACTGAAAACCTTAATGAGACAAAACTCATCCTCTAGGGGTAATCTAGAGGTTTAACGACTTGTTGTACGTGCTAAGTGCAACCGTGAGTCCTACGAAAGTGAGTTAGGTTAGTTTAGTTTTTTCTTTTGTTTTACTCGAGGACGAGCAAAAATAAGTGTGAGGAAGTGATCATACACATGCATTGCATATTTAATATCACATGTATCGCATTTCTTCATTTATTTTTTAATAAAACTCTGTTTTTTAATGTATTTTCATGTTTAGTGGTAGGCAGTGTAATTAACAAAGAAAAGAGAGAAATTGACAGATTTATCCAATTAAATCCAAATGATTCAAAAGATCAAGCAAATCAAAAGGATCTATTCAAATCCAGAGCTTTTAGAAGCCATCTTATTTGAAGAATGGATATATCAGATGAGATAAAATCAGTCTAAATTCAAAGAAAAATTAAATTTTTAAAAACCCAATCAGTTTCGCTGAAGATAAATGGATATCTCATTAATTTTAGAAGACAAATTGAAAATTAAAAAGGATAAATGGATAGAGAGAAGATCAACGGATGAGATGAGAATCAATCATATTTGGAGATATGGAGAAAAATTCAAGAAAATTCAGAGTTCTAAATCAATTTAAACTCGAATTCAGATTGGATACTGTTTAGAATTTTAATCATAATTTTCGTTATCGAAACTCAAATCTGATGATTCAAGTTGACCCAGGAAGAAAACTTAAAGGGATCACCGTTTTTAATTCTATCATTTGATAAGTAATTTTTAGCAATCAATCGCCAATAAGATGCACATCATAATTGAATCTGGATAATCAAATAAAGTTTAGAGATAAGGAGGGATTCAAATTTAGAAACAACCAGCTCTCCTTATCTTCATACGTTTCCTATCCTTCTGTTTTTCTCCTATAAATACCTGTGACCACAAAGACAGAGAGGCACCATCTCACAGAGAGAGCTTTAGCTTAGGTTTTTCTTTCTTCTTCAATGTAATTTTTAATTTTCTTTATAGCTTAGACTAGAGAGAGTTACATGATTAAAAGAGAGGAGAGTTATTGTAACCCTCGGTTCCAGTCACATGTATCTTCCACTGGTGGCTGGTATAGTATGAATACTAGTATTGGCCATCCTGGTCATCTAAACTGAGTCTACTTTAACTCTAATAATATTTTTCAATTTTTCTGATTTTTCTATATTTTTCTGAAATTTTTCTAAATTAAATGAAGATTCGCAAAATCCGAAACCCATCGGTGTTGCTATACGAATCCAGGATTTTTAGTTTGCAATCAGGAGAATTTCATGAATCCAACATCTCTGTGATACTTAAAATAATATTTGTTATTTTTAAAAAAATTTAGGAATTTTTCCGAATTAAATAAGAATTTGACTTAATTAAGAAAAGACAAAAAAATAATAAAATAATAATAAATTAAAATTAAAATCACAGAAATTAATTGCAACCACTAGGGCTTGAACCAAAGTCAGCTAGGAAAGAATGTAGTAACCTTACCATTGTGCCACATTGGCATTTGGTATAGTAGCCCAAGCCCATTTATTTAATCCTTCTTTTTACTCACTCCATCTTCTCCAACTTCTCCCACACTTTCTCCTCCTCACTCTCACTTACCACAACTGAACCCACTACTTCCTCCATGTACTTATAACTCCCAGTGGTTGCTAGGGGGTAGATGGCGCATATATAAGGGGCAATTCCACCATCTCAAGCCAATTGCCAGAAACCCAAGTCTCTCTCTTTCTCACTACTCACACTTTCTCTCTCAAGACTCTGAAATGCTGGATGAGGGGAAGAAGATTCAGACCGAAGGGAAGTAATTCAGGTACGTTATTTTGCATTTTCATAGATTTTAGTTCTCTTTGGCATTTCATCGAATAGGTTGTATACACTAGTTAACAACACTAATTTCACCATGAAAAACTTATTCTAAAATCCTAAAAAATTATATAGAACACCTAATATATGTCTCCTAATTGTCATGTTTTTTAATTGATTTTAGAATTTTATTTTCAATCAAAAAAAGAGTGCTCTCAGCCAGAGCTAGGCCAGGCCAGGCCGGCCTGGGCCTGGTCGAGCCAGGTCCGGCCAGACCAGGCCTGGACCTGGTCGGGCCCAGCCCCAGTCTGGGTTTGTACCCAGCACAGACCCAGTCTAGGTCTGTGCACAGCACAGACCCGGATCCTACCCATTTTAAAAAAAAACAAAAGAAAAAAAAGAGAGAAGAAAATCAGACTATATATATATATATATATATATATATATATATATATATATATATATATATATATATATATATATATAGAGAGAGAGAGAGAGAGAGAGAGAGAGAAATGTCATTGTAGCAAATTAGACCAAATTGTAGCAGACTCAGATCTGCACTATAGCAGAACAGACCCAGATCCATTACTGTAGCAGACCCGTTATTGTAGCAAACAGACCCGTTATGTTTTTTTATTGATTTTTAGGCTTATTTTAATTCAGAAAAAATTAGAAATAAACTCAAAAAATTCCAGAAAATTCAAAGAAAATCACAAACTAAATTTGGGAGTTGTAAAATTATTTTGAATATAATATTACTTAGATAACATAAAATTAAATATTCTTTATAATCATTATTTAATGATTGTTTATTTAAAAATTGCCAATAAATTTCTAAATATCACAAAAAATGTAAATTCATAATCTAGTAATATATAAAGATTATACATTAATTTATTCGTTTGTGCATATATTTCATCATGAAATTATATTTTTAAATCGTTGCTAAATTCAGAAAATTAAATTATTTGAAAATGTTAACCAACAAAATTTATAATAAAACTATACCCTATTTAATATATTGTCAAAATTACATTGTCATCAATGAATAAAGAACATGTCAAGTCTCTAATTAACTCAAAATATTTCGGCCGCGAATCCTACTCAGTGTTGTTTGCTGTTAAGGAAAATCAGGTTCCAACGACATCAGGTAAGCGTACACGAACCCCTTCTCTTTGACTTTTTTTACTTTATTGAATTATCTTTGAACTCTTAATTCTCAATTCTGTGTTTTTCTTACCACTGATATTGCCTCAAAATCCCGTTAAACTCTCTTCTCGATTATACAAACAATTCTTTTATTTCTGGTTTTATTTCATGATCTAGTTACATTGTCTTGCATTTCATGTTCTATATCTCATTATTGCTCATGCACGCAACAAAGATTTATTGACATGTTTGCTAGTATCTGGTTGACTGTTTCATTGACATGAAATTAATACTGATCACGACTGAGAATTATGATATGAAATCTGGAGGATAAATATCAGATGATATTTTGATCCTGTTAATACTGAAAATAAATCGAGAAGTTAACCATTACATTCTGAGAAAATACTTGAGGATATTTCATTGAATTATGGACATATGATCATGACCAATTTACTTTGCCCTTTGGATTACATGACACTGACATCATCTGTATTACTTTATATTTGTCAGACATCACTTGTACTACTTTGTATTTATTACCATTGTCTACATTGTCCCGTGATCTTGGTACACATTGTAATCACTATCTAATACTGACATTCTCGATATCAAATCCAAATCATATTATATTGAATCACACTTTGTCTTGCACTTACATTGATTAATGAAATTAACCAAGCCAGGATTACTGAGGAGACTGGTAGCAGGGGATCAGGGAGGTGTGCTTGGAAGGGCGGCTACTTCGAAGGCCTTACCACACATGATCTTGTGTTCTTATGATTTATGCGCGCATCTATTATTATATGTTACATAATGCCTGAGTCTAGTGAACTGTTTCTCCCTACTATCAGGATCCACTAACGCATCATTTATTTGATATGCAGTTGTCCTGTGGGATGGGTCACAAGATGGTTGCATTAGTATAAGGTTAAGAAAATACTAGACATACGTACTTGCATCATATCCTGCTTTGTCTTTAGTGACCTAGCTCACCTCGTACTGATCCTTCATGTGTTTCTAGTACCTGACATGTATTTTCATGACACTGATACATAAGACTCCTGTGACATGCATTATCTTGATTACATGATGTTCCTAGACCTATCATGTTATTTTAAGTTATGATCTTGCATTCTTGTGATCTTATGATTATGCTACACGAAGTTACTTGTCCAGGATATCTCATGTTCATTATATTCATGTCACAACATACATGCACGGTCTTCTTGTACATGATCTATCGTCCTGAATATTCCTGTTATTGTTATTGCTTTCAGTTCTCGAAACTTTCAATCATATTGTTCTTATTATTTCAGTGCCCTACTTGTATTGTTACTGCATTTTCATATTCTTTCTTCAATTGTTCCTTTCCCTTCATGTACTCTTGCTGGTCTGCTTCTGACAGACCTTTATTATTTTTCAGTATTTAGATTATAAATCCGGTATAAAGAGTTGATCGTCGATCACATTCTTGTTCAGTTGTTCTCTAGTGAGTTTATTTTCTTTTCTTGGCTTGTCTTATTTAGATATAGTGGATGACATTGCTCATATTTCAGTATTTCATTTATGTACTTTTATCCCTGTACTTGGTTGTATATACATATATGTGTGCTATCTTGCTCGTTGTTGATAGCCTAAGGTACTCATGGAAGAGATTCACTCTCCGTGAGTATCTGCTGGCCATCGTCACGTAGCCGTATTCCGTAATTTGGGAAGCGGGTCATGACATGGTTTTATTAGTATCAGAGCAAGGTTTAGTAAGGTATAAACCACATATATACAATCAGGTCACATATATGATAATCATCTATGGAATTATCTAGTAAATAGTTATTTGACTCCCTCTTTTGACTACCTACTCGTACAATCGAACCCCGAGAACCTTTGAACCATCACCCTGATGTAACCTTTCATCCATGTAGATATCGTACCTACTTTGACCCCACCTGATCATGTCTGGTAAGACTATTCTGAGTTTAGATTGATGATAGATATATTGAGGATTTGACCTGATTATTTGAACGAAGACGAATAAATGAAGAGGATCATTGTGGAATTATCTTGCAGTTAATTTTATGAGAAATTTTGGATCTAAAACTTTTGAGATGCTTGTCTACAAGGGAATCATACTGAGATGGTGGACTTAAGATAATAGTCATGCCTGGATTAATAATAATTAGATTACACAATATATATTGGATTTAGGGCATAGATCTTCAACTAAAAATCAGATCAATAAATGAAATCATTGCCTTGGATAAAATATGACTATACCTTGGATCAGATTGCTTGGATTTAGTTTTTGAGGATTAGGATCTCAAAGTTTTCAAATTTAAGTAATATTTTAAGAATATCTATCATAGTTTGAAGTTTTAAAATTAATCCTATGACACTTAGATATATGGTAATTGGAAGGCTTTCGGGCTCGTTTCTCTGGCCTATCCTTTAGTAATGGGCCTGCGTTTTATAAAGAACAATAGGACTTATTAATATGATTTATTTAGATAACAAGTATGAAATGTGACAATATGTATGCAATATATGTGACCGATCACACCCCCCACACTTATCTTTTGCTCGCCCTCGAGGAAAATATCAAAACTAATCTTAATCAATTATTAGACCACTATCGCAGGTCACTCAATTGCACTGAGTATGTGCAACAAGCCATTAAACCTCTAGGTTACCCCTAAAGGATGAGTTTTATCTCGTGAAGGTTTTCAGTGGATTGCACCCATAAAATCCATAAAGAAAGAGAAAAAAGTTAGTATTTTCGAAAAGCATTTTGAAAAGAGAAAATATTTAAAGTATATTTGTGAGAGTTTAAGTAATCTATAAGTTATAGGAATATCAAATTTCACTCCTAAACTTAGTCTCTATTCAAAAACATGCCATCAATCAAAATAAGGAGTCAAATTGTATTTCTCATCTAGTCTATTACTTTACCCTGAGTCATATGCACCATCGTGACTGTGAAGCTTGACTAAGGGTTCTTCAGCATTAACTCCTATGCCTTATTTATATTTATTGTTGGTGGTATTTATTCCTCAATTCCATTAGGCTTTCTAATCTGCCCATGTAACGAGCCTTTAGTCGGTGACACCTAAACCGGACAGTTTTAGGGCATCAGGTGAGAAAAACCCCTAAGGACTTAAATACTCGAGCAGACAAGGCCACGAAACCAAGATTTTTATTTATAAAATGTATCCCTTTTAGGCGTGAATACTTATACTTCATGATGCACAAATACCCAGCTTAATCAGAGGATATATATATATATATATATTTCAAACTTATCTAATTATCTTTTACATAAATACCTAGGCTTGCTTAGGCAAAAGCACCTAGCTAATCGATAATTAGATTTGTTTACCTTTTTTTATACATATATAGTTTTTTTATAAGGCATAAGAGTCTTTGTTTTTTAACCCTAAGTGTGTAAGTGTATAAAGTGTGCATATTTCATCAAGGTAAAAATCAAGACTAAATTACTTTCATAAATTTTCTTCCTAACACTAAAAATCAAACAAGTCATCTGACTTTGACTAAGTGTAAGAAATCCTAATTATGATCATCCTATTTCTTAAAATTGACTTAATTTATTACAAAAAAATATATCAAAATATTGTTCTTACCTTTCAAAAGTTTTTTTTATACATATTATATTTTCTTATTTTTTTATATTAGTCATGTTAGAACCCTCCCCCACACTTATCTCATGCATTGTCCCCAATATATGAAAGAAATATATAGATGCATGAAATGAAATGTAAAAGAGGTGCATATATTATACAAAAATATGTACAACATTAAGTTTCTCCCACACCTAGATCTTTGTCGGTCTCATCCCTCTAGCTCTCTTCCCATCATTCCAATGGGTCCTCTTTATAAGGCATAGTGGGGAGGCCATTTTTTTTGTCATTTTAGTTCTCTTTCTCCTCAGTCCACCTTCTTTAGGTGTTTCTTCCTCATATTACTACATTCGTTATTCAAAAATTGATATCCACCACACTTCTCAGTTGGAACTTCTTCATTATGAATGCCTAAGAATTCTAACTTAGTTCCATATATCTCCTCAAAGCTTAGGTCAACACTTTCCCCTGGGGATGTATAATTAACCAAAATATCCCTAGTTGGTTCATCCAAACACATGAGTTCTTCTTCGAAGAGGTTTTCAAAGAGTATGTCAATCGGAGGTTCTTGAATTATATTCTCATGCGATATATTATTGGTTGGCTCATCGAAAGTGAAGATATTCAAATCAATTTCTCTTTTTAAAGGGTACTCTAACATTAGGTTCTCCGACATATGCCTTCTCATTAAGATAATCACATTCATTCTTAAATAATTTATTAAGAAACTGCGACTCATTCTCTATACCTTCACTCTCTTCATCACAATTGTTTTCAACAAAGTTTACCTCAAATGTTTGGTCTCTTATCTTATGAGGTTGTTTTTCTAGGTTGAAGACATTGACTTCTCTAGTCATGTCTCCAAAGGTTAATCTCATAGACCCATTCCTACAATTGATAATAGCATTAGCAGTAGCAAGGAATGAGCGCCCTAAGATAACAGGAGTTTGAGCCCTAGGATTAGACACTGGTTATGTCTCAAGAACTATAAAATAAACTAGGTAGATAAACTCCCAACCCAGATAAGGACATCATTAATTTTCCCCTTTGGAACTTTCATAGAATAATCAGCCAGTTGGATAGTGACTCGAGTTGGACTAAGATTGCTGATTGGTATCCAATATTGCATATTTTACCTCATAACTCCCATGCATATTACAAATAAATATATGAATTTTAATCCTCTTCTCTACATATTTGCAGGTACATACTTAATGGAGAGATTTCCAAATAATCACTTAATTAGCACTAATTAAGTGATTAATCCAAGATTAAGGATAAAGCCAAATTCAAATCCAGATCTAGAGAGATCCGCGCAACAAACGAAGATTTCAGATAGACCACGTGGCTAACAACCTCGTAACAAACTTGTAACAGAAATTTGGGATCAAACGGCCACAAAAGTGCCGCGTGTCCTTGCGGATCCACCGCAAAATCTGGGCCGTTCAGTCCCAGATTTCTGCCACGTGTCCACCTTCTGGAGAGTTCTCTCAGGGTCTATAAATATTGGATCTTCACCTGCGAGAAAAAAACTGATCAGAGAAGAGAGGGAGATTAGTGAATAGATTTGTATTTTGATAGTTTTTGTTTAGGGTTTTGTAACTCTCTATGATCTTCTTCTCCCTAGATTTCATTGCAAGAGAGAGTTGTATGAGAGAGAGAGCTTGTATCAACAAGGAGTGACAACTTGGAGCTATACAAGGATTGATCCATTCTCATCTACTCTACTTGAGCTTGATTCTAGTTTGTTTTCTTTTCCTTACTTGTTTTGTTAATTTCTTGCAATTTAATTCATGTTTAGCTTTTCTTTTGTAATGGTGTGTAGCTAATTCTTTCTCCATGAACTAGCTAACCACTACCCTGCTAGCTTCTAACTCATGGGTGATTGCTTTACTTCATCTTGCAATTTGTATGGTTTTCTCTTCTCCGATGGGTTTCTTTTCATTTCTTTGCAAGATCTTGTTGTAATTCTCCATATGATTCATGTGTGCCTCACTTGGAGCCTAGTCTTCGAACTAGTGCCTTGATGGAACATGGAGATGGAAGCACCAATATGCTATTTGATGTATAACTTCACTACTTCCATTAGTGAATGTTGTATGTTCTTCATTTGCATCACTTGAGTGTAGCTCTTTTGATTCCATTAGTGAAAGTCTATTTGTAGGCCTATGACCATCTATGGAGGCTACAAGACAAGTCCAAGAATGAATCCCCATCATCCATGTGAGAAGGTAATTAGACCACAAGCAAGACACATCCATGCCGATGAATCAACATGAGGCACGCATCACTATCACGGAGTTTAGTAAGTCTTTAGCAAGGTAGTTAAGGTTAGCTAGTCATGGTTTTATTTCATTCAAGTTTTCTTCAATTTTACTTTCTTTTTAGTTGTTAGTTCAAATCCAATCCCGATCTTGATTTCTCCCGATTTCCACCATGAACATAGACACCAATTCTTTGATTTGTTTTTCTTTTGATTCTTTATTCTTTTAAAAGCAAAGAAGAAGTCTCGTTTTCTCTTCTCACTAGTATCGTAACGATTCTACTCTAGCTCTCCTTGTGGTTCGACTCGGTATAGCTTTATGCTATAGCGGAAAGATTGGAACAAGGTATATCAATCGCATATTCGAAGTGAACAAGATCAAAGGTGAACTCTAAACCATAAACCATCTCTTTAATACCTAAATCTTGTGCAATTAACTTCACGTACCTTGTTTACAACCCAATCAATTTTTGGCGCCATTGCCGGGGAGAGTGACGGTATTATTTTTAAAAGTGAGAAACTAAACTATAATTCTTCTCTGTTGCAGGTACAGGAGAAGAAAACAGGAAAATATTCACAGCAGAATCATATAAGTGGACCTGGGACTCTGCTCAAGAAAGCAGAGCCCAGGATCCCTCTGGAGTGCCGCGGATCCACAAGCTTTGCCGTGGAAACGCGGCACAACAGAGTGCACTTCTAACCAAATTTTTGCAGGGGCTTCTGCTCTGCAAGATACTGCTGCCTATATACTTCATTTCCTGTATACTTCACTGTATTCCTGTTAATTAATTCAACAGTAAGAAATTGGTTGATAATTGCTAAAAAATTGTTAGACATCTTGCATTCTAGGCACGTGTCTTTCAATTACTTTAAATTTACTGTTGAAGAGTGCGTGGGACAAGGTACGTGATTCATTGCATATAGACTAAGACTCACTCTTTGTTTGATTTTTCTTACTTGGAGTGAACCTTGTTTGTTTCTATATCGTACACTTGCACAATTAATTCTAAGGGCAATTCCTGTAAATAACATAAGGTGGGGGAGGTCATTACCCTTTCCTTAGCCCAGAAATCATTTTCCCCACGTACTCACAATCCTAAGCTTGTAAATAAAATTTGATAGACGTTGGCCCTAGGGACATCCGGACTCACTTAAGAGATTATCCTAAGGGGGAAAAGTGTTGGAAATTGACTTCTGTAAAATCGGTGTCTAGGAAAGGGGTTAAGGGCCGAAAGCCCGAAGGTTGTTGGTTACTTAATTAAGGAACGTCTTCGGACGGAAAACCTCCCAACGACTTTACCCTTCCCTGGCTGATTTGCTTATAGTCAAGGTCTACACTAAACCTCCTGTGGACAGTCTATTTAGGAGTCATCTAGGACCAGAAACCCTAGACAAGCTTGGATTGATTTTTTCTTTTGTTGTTTGTTATTTTTCTTTTTTCGCTGGTGTGATCGGTGCACGTTGTTTGTGATTGTATATACAATAGTGGTTTTGTGATCCTAATTCTTTCTACACTTACACATACACAACCACTTCACATCATGACCAATAACGTCTCACTTCAAGATCGATTCTATCCGATTCGCACCTCCATTCCTTCATGCATTCTTCTCCCCGAGCCTAATGGAAACAACTTTGAGCTGAAACCACAATTCATAAATACACTTCCCCACTTCCATGGTCTAGAGTCTGAGGACGCGTACCTCTTTATTCGTGAGTTTGAAGAGGTATGCCAAATGATGAGAATTTCCCAACTTTCTGAGGATGCTGTTAGGTTACGGTTCATACCGTTTGCACTTAAAGATTTAGCTAAGAAATGGCTTTATAATCTTCTAGTCAGTTCCATATCTTTATGGAGGATTTTGTTAAAGTCTTTCTTAAGAAGTTCTATCCTATCCACAAAACAGCCCTCATGAGAAAGAATATAATGCAATTCAAGCAGGACCCAAATGAACCTTTCTGGAAGTATCTTGAGCGTTTCAAAGACCTCCTTGCCCTATGTCCCCATCATGGCATAGAGAAATGGCGTCTATGCCAGATTATCTATGATGGATTAGATTACCAAACAAAAACCCTTTTGGAATCCATGTGCCAAGGGGAATTCCTGAAAAAAGATGAACATCAGGGGTGGGATCTCTTTGAAACCCTAGCTGAGAAAACCATTCAGTGGGAGTCATGCCCTGATAAACCGACTCCCACCACTTCCAGAACTGGTACACAATCCAAAGAATCCTCTCTAGCTTCAGACACCAAGATCACACAATTAATGAAGAGGATAGAGTTGCTTGAGTCAATAGGGAATTCTGTGGTCAACCAGGTCAACCCATTGCCTTTGATTAAACCAGGTTGCACCAACTGTCATGACCTTAGCCATGTCTTTGAGGAGTGTCCATTTTATCAGCCCCAATCATTTCAGGAGAACATGAATGCAACTTTTACCAGACCTCCATACTCCAATACTTACAATTCAGGATGGCAGAACCATCCAAATTTTCCATGGAGTCAGTCTGGTACTGAGCATCATATGCCACCAATTCCACATCTGTACAATGCTCAGTTTCATCCATCCAGTTTCGATCAGAATTCACTGTATATTCATCCATCTCAAAGTCCACCACAGTCATATCAGGACCCACCACCATATTACCAATCACAGTTCCAATCTCCATATCCTCAACATCCACCCCAAAATAATTCTGAAATATCTGAGTTGAAACAAATGCTAGAAACCTTAACAAAGAACCAGCAACAGGAGTTGAATGAAATGAAGGTCCAGATCAAGCAATTGGCTGAGAATCAAAAAGGACTGTTCTTAAGCCAGCCATTGCTAAATTCCAAAGTTGAAAATTCAGGACCCAGTCACTGTCATGCCATTCATACCCTGAGATCTGGTAAACAAGTTGACAATAAGGTTTCTAGTCCACAATCTCATCCAGTACCAAAGCAAACTCCTCATGTCCCAATGTCACCAACTTTTGACAAACCATCCTCTAGTACAGAGCCATCCACTTCCAAAGCCAAGGGGAAAGAAAAGGTAGATGAGCAACCTTATAAGCCTAGAGTACCATATCCAAATAGGCTTCTAAATAACAAGTCAAATGCTCACATGGAGAAAATAAAAGAAACATTCAAAAAGGTCCAAATCAATGTCCCTCTTCTTGATGCCATTCAACAAGTGCCTTCATATGCCAAATTTTTGAAGGAAATGTGCACCAAGAAGAGGAAGACCCAAGTCCCTAAAAAAGTCTTCCTTGCATCATCCATCAATGAGCTGCTCACTGGTCCAATTCCTGTTAAGTATAAAGACCCAGGGAGCCCCACCATTTCATGCATCATAGGACAGACTACAATAAATAGGGCACTTCTTGATTTGGGGGCCAGTATCAATCTCCTACCTTTCTCTGTGTACCAACAATTGGGGTTAGGTGATCTCCACCCAACCCAAATGACCATTCAATTGGCTGATCGCTCTGTTACTAAACCCAAGGGGGTAATTCAAGATGTCCTGGTCAAAGTTGGAGAATTCTTTTATCCAGTTGACTTTGTTGTCCTTGAAACAAAACCAGTGTCAAATTCCAATCAAAGGGCACAAATTCCTGTCATTCTAGGTCGACCATTCCTGGCTACTGCAAATGCAATCATTAATTGCCGGAATGGATCAATGAGGTTGACTTTTGGTAACATGACACATGAACACAATGTCTTCCACACACAGCCTCACAAAACAAAAGATCAAACATTTGAGGTTAATTTCATTAGTAACAATTGTGAGGAGGAAGGTGAAGATCCAAAAGATGAGTCACAATCTTGTGATTCTCTTATCCGAGTACCCTTTCAAACGGGGAAAGTTGATTTGGATACTTTCACTTTCAATGAGCCAACTGAGACTGTATTTGAACCTCCAATTGATATATCATTTGAAGACTTGTTTGCTGATGAGATTATGTGCTTAGAAGAGTCAACTCGGGGTAAGTTAGCTAATTGTCCACTGCCGGATGTTGACTTGAGCTTTGAAGAATTATATGGAGAAGAGTTAAAATTTCTTAAAATTGGAAGTGATGAGATTCTGAGTGAGAGTGGTGATAAGGACTTTGTTTGTGAACGATGTGGTGGAAAGAGTATGAATGAAAATAACAACAAATTGAAACTGGAATCACCTAGGGTAAGAACAATTCAGACCGTTTCCCAATGGAATTCAAGAAAGAGAACACATTGGAACGATGGGAAACGGGCCAGAGGGAAGCGACCAAAAACCCAGGTGAGAGTTACATTTGTATATTCCTTGTAAATAATTTTTCCTACCTCTTACCTGTTTCATGCATACATTTACCATTATGCATTGAGGACAATGCATGAAATAAGTGTGGGGGAGGGTTTACTAACATAGGATTTTCTATTTTCTTTTAGGTTTTTATTTTCTTTTAGATTTTATCTTTCTTTGTAGATTTTCTATTTTCTTTTAGATTTTACTTTTAGTAAAATAAATAAAAAATAAAAAAAATAAAAACTTTTTGAAATAAAAAAAATAAATAAAAAATATAAAAATAAAACTTTTTGAAATAAGAAACAAAGTTTTGATCTATTTTTAAGAAAATTAAGATATATCTTAGAGATTAAGAAAGCCTTAATTATGACATCTTAAACATAGTTGAAGTAATAGATCTTGTTTGAGATTATAGGATAAGTAAGTAAAATTGGTGAGATATTATTATCTGGAATTTTTTGCCTTAGATAATATGCACTTTACACTTACACATTTCTTGGGATGGAGACAAAGACCAAAATGCCATATAAATAAAAAAAAAAAGAAAAAAAAAGAAAAATATATATAAATAAAGCATCACCTATTAAGCTGGGAAATTGTGCCTCAAGAAGCATGATTACTCACGCCTAACGGTGATCTCACTTATTAAGCTGGATAATTGTGCCTCAAGAAGCATGATCATTCACGCCTAACGGTGATAAAAAATAATCCCCTTTAGTTTTGTGGCCTTTTTCACTCGAGACCTTAAACCCGAGGGATGTTTTCTCATCTGGTGCCCTAAAACCATCTGGTTTGGGAGTCATCGGTTAAAGGCTCGCTACATGGGTGAACTAGAAAGCCTAAGAAAACTAAGGGAAGAAAAAAGCAGAAAAAGAAAAAATATATATATATATATATATAGATAAATAAATGGCTTGATGGTTGGAGTTGAAATCCCAGGAAATCTTCACTTACACGGTGTGCATACTATCTAGGTTTTATGAAAGATAAAATATTCAATCCAATTTTGAACTCTTACCTTAATTAAAGACAAGATCTTGCATGGATACTAAGTTTAAGGAAGATTGATTATAGGTGGACTTATGACCTAGGATCACTTATATTTTTGCAAAAATAGTTCGTAAACTTGTCTCTTATTCAAAATGCGTTTTCGAAAATACTAACATTTGTCTTCTTTCTTTATGGATTTTGTGGGTGTAATCCGCTGAAAACCCTCAGGAGACAACACTCCTCCTCTAGGGTAACCTAGAGGTTTAACGGCTTGTTGCACATGCTCAGTGCAATCGCGTCACCTGCGAAAGTGGTGTAATAAATTGTTAGTCTAGATTTTCTTTTTCTTTGTTTTGCTCGGGACGAGCAAAAGAATAAGTGTGGGGGTGTGATTGGTATCCAATATTGCATATTTTACCTCATAACTCCCATGCATATTACAAATAAATATATGAATTTTAATCCTCTTCTCTACATATTTGCAGGTACATACTTAATGGAGAGATTTCCAAATAATCACTTAATTAGCACTAATTAAGTGATTAATCCAAGATTAAGGATAAAGCCAAATTCAAATCCAGATCTAGAGAGATCCGCGCAACAAACGAAGATTCCAGATAGACCACGTGGCTAACAACCTCGTAACAAACTTGTAACAGAAATTTGGGATCAAACGGCCACAAAAGTGCCGCGTGTCCTTGCGGATCCACCGCAAAATCTGGGCCGTTCAGTCCCAGATTTCTGCCACGTGTCCACCTTCTGGAGAGTTCTCTCAGGGTCTATAAATATTGGATCTTCACCTGCGAGAAAAAAACTGATCAGAGAAGAGAGGGAGATTAGTGAATAGATTTGTATTTTGATAGTTTTTGTTTAGGGTTTTGTAACTCTCTATGATCTTCTTCTCCCTAGATTTCATTGCAAGAGAGAGTTGTATGAGAGAGAGAGCTTGTATCAACAAGGAGTGACAACTTGGAGCTATACAAGGATTGATCCATTCTCATCTACTCTACTTGAGCTTGATTCTAGTTTGTTTTCTTTTCCTTACTTGTTTTGTTAATTTCTTGCAATTTAATTCATGTTTAGCTTTTCTTTTGTAATGGTGTGTAGCTAATTCTTTCTCCATGAACTAGCTAACCACTACCCTGCTAGCTTCTAACTCATGGGTGATTGCTTTACTTCATCTTGCAATTTGTATGGTTTTCTCTTCTCCGATGGGTTTCTTTTCATTTCTTTGCAAGATCTTGTTGTAATTCTCCATATGATTCATGTGTGCCTCACTTGGAGCCTAGTCTTCGAACTAGTGCCTTGATGGAACATGGAGATGGAAGCACCAATATGCTATTTGATGTATAACTTCACTACTTCCATTAGTGAATGTTGTATGTTCTTCATTTGCATCACTTGAGTGTAGCTCTTTTGATTCCATTAGTGAAAGTCTATTTGTAGGCCTATGACCATCTATGGAGGCTACAAGACAAGTCCAAGAATGAATCCCCATCATCCATGTGAGAAGGTAATTAGACCACAAGCAAGACACATCCATGCCGATGAATCAACATGAGGCACGCATCACTATCACGGAGTTTAGTAAGTCTTTAGCAAGGTAGTTAAGGTTAGCTAGTCATGGTTTTATTTCATTCAAGTTTCTTCAATTTTACTTTCTTTTTAGTTGTTAGTTCAAATCCAATCCCGATCTTGATTTCTCCCGATTTCCACCATGAACATAGACACCAATTCTTTGATTTGTTTTTCTTTTGATTCTTTATTCTTTTAAAAGCAAAGAAGAAGTCTCGTTTTCTCTTCTCACTAGTATCGTAACGATTCTACTCTAGCTCTCCTTGTGGTTCGACTCGGTATAGCTTTATGCTATAGCAGAAAGATTGGAACAAGGTATATCAATCGCATATTCGAAGTGAACAAGATCAAAGGTGAACTCTAAACCATAAACCATCTCTTTAATACCTAAATCTTGTGCAATTAACTTCACGTACCTTGTTTACAACCCAATCAATTGCCTAACCCGAATTGTTGATAAACTGAGAATGAAAGTACGTTGATGCTTGCTCCCAAATCAAGAAGTGCATGATTAATCTCGCCTTGTCCTATAGTGCAGGCAATGGTGGGACAACCCAGATCCTTTTACTTGACAGGGATTGGACCCGATAGTAGCTCACTAATGTTAGTGGCTAAGAAGACTTTCTTGGGTACATTAGTCTTTCTCTTTTTGGTGCACATGTCCTTAGGAAATTTTGCATAGGATGGGACTTGTTGGATGGCATCAAGGAGTGGCACATTTATCTTAACTTGATTAAATACCTCAATTATCTTATCCATGTGTGGATTTTCTTGTTGTTCTTTAGCCTATTAGGAAATGGTACTATAGGCTTGTACACCGACTGGTTGACTTATCTGTTTCAGTTCACCAGATTCGGAAGGCTTGGAACTAGATGAGGTGGATGCTGGAGTGTGATTGTGCGGACTGGGATTGGGTGGTGTTGACACTTGGTTATCAACTTTCTTTCCCGACCTCAATGTGTGAAAAACATTACATTGATTCAATGATTGATCCTCAACCAAATGAGCTTGTTGTGAATCCCTAGGATTCATAATTGGTTTGACTGGGTAAGGTACCTTTTTGCCTCTCATGTTGTGGATTGGCTAAGTGGCTCATTTGACCCTCTAACGTCTGTATTGTTTGCATGAGAAAATCTTGATTCTTCATGTACCTTTCCATATTTCTCTCAAAGTCAGTCATTCTCTTTTCAAGCTAAGGATTCTGAAAGGAGGGTTGTGGAGCTTGGTTGGGAAAATTTTGTTGATAATGTGAAAAATTGTTGGAGAATTGTGAGGGTGATTTGGAAAGTTGGTTGATGATTGGAAGAATTATTGGAATGAAGGAATTGGCTTGCATGATTTGATTGGGTGGTCATTATTTTTTGGCTCCATGAGAAATTTGGGTGATTTCTCCAACCAGGATTATACATTAGAGCGTAAGATCATTATTCGGCCTTGAAAAGGCCGCATTCATCGGTTCAAAAAGAAGCTGTTGAGCTTGAAATACAGGACACTCCTCAAACATATGATTCATGGCCTGACAGTAAGTATAACCCGGAGTTGAAAAATGGTTCGGGCTGACTTGATTGACTGGACTTGGTTCCTTAGTTTCGAAAGCTTCCAGTCTTCTCGCTATGTTAGTTAACTAAGCCTCGTTAGCTATAGATGATTCAATTGAATGGAGACCTCCTTTTGAAGAGATAGAGTTTAGATTCCTAGAGGTTTCACTAGTAGGTTCCATTGGATGGTCTTTTCAGCTAGGTTTTCATATAAATCCCATCCTTCATTTTCATCCTTCTGCAAGAATCCCCCTTGGCACATGCTTTCTAAGAGAGTTTTGGTAGAATAGTCTAAACCGTCATAAAGAATTTAGCATTGTCGTCATTTCTCTATTCCATGATGAGGGCATTGACAAGGAGGTCTTTAAAACATTCAAAATACCTCCAAAATGGTTCACTAGGTTCTTACTTGAATTGCATGATGTTTTGCCTAACGAGAGCGTTCTTATGAATTGGATAGAATTTCTTCAAGAAGACCTTGGTGAAACTATTCCAGGATGTGATAGAGCCGGCCGCTAAGCTGTAGAGCCATTTCTTGGCTAAGTTCTTAAGAGCAAATGGGATAAATCTCAACCTAATAGCAGCATCTGCAAGATGTGGGATTTTCATCGTTAAGCATACTTCCTCAAATTCTCTTATGAAGAATTAAGCATCTTTGGACTCTAAGCCATGGAACTTAGGGAGTGTGTTGATGAACTGTGGCTTAAGCTCAAAGTTGTGTTCACCAACCGATGGAAGTTGGATGCAGGATGGAAGTGAGGTTCTAATGGGATGAACCTATCCTGCAAAGATGTCGGTTGGGCCATAACCGAATCTGGTCTTGGTTCAAACTTAGGTGATGATCTGTTTCTAGGTAACCTAGATGAATTCGGGTCCCTTGACCACACTTGCATACACAAACACAATCACAAACAAGTTTATCAATAGTCAACAAAAGTAAACAACCAAGCCTAGTCTAAGGTAACCTTGACCTAGACAACTCCTAACTGATTGATTGTCCACAGGAGGTATAATGCAAACTTTAACCACAAGCTAATCAGTCAGGTCAAGGCAAGATTGGTGGGAGGTATATCCACATAAAAGCGACGGGCCTAATTAAGCTAAACCACCAGCCTTTGGGGTTTCGCCCCTCAATCCCTTTCCAAAACACTGATTTGGCAGGAGTCAAATTCTAACACCTTCCCTCATAGGATAATCTCCTAGTGAGTTCGAGATGTCCCTAAGGCCACGTCTATCAGATTTTACTTAGGCTTAGGTTGTGCGTACTTAGAGATGCTTTGTAGGCTAAGGAAGGGTAATGACTTCCCCACCTTATCTTGATTTGGGTTTTGCCCTTAGAGTTAATTGTGCAAAGTGTGCAAGATATTAAAAAAGTAGCATTCAAAAGCAAATATCACCCAAGAATGTTTCCTAAACTATATGCTATGCATACATACCTTGTCTCCAGCTATCTTCAACAGTAATTGTAAAGTAAATGTAATTAGACAAATGCCTAGAATGCAAGTCTAAACGTTTTTTAAGCAATTAACAATCACTCAGATTACTGTTGGATTAAAACGGGGATTATGAATAGCAGATATTGCAAGAATTATAACACACAAAAACTTATTTTTGCAAGCAATATGTCTTACAAAAAAGAGTTTTAGTAGTCCAACAAAAATTTCAAACTTGCGCTGCAATTTCTTGAAATTCTGTTTCCTACTTTCGAGAGTAGGGGCACAGAATAACAAGTCTTCTCCTGCAAAGCTTGAATGCTGGATCTGAATCTTGACGTCCCTGAAACAAGACACCAACATGTTACTAAACAAATACACCATTGCCTCCCCCGTAACGGCACCAAAAATTGATTGCAAAATGAAAGAGCAAGGAGAATTACCGTGCAGCTTCGGACTAACGGGTCGTGTCCATGTGGAGGAATGCGATGAAAACTTTTCGGTGTTTTATTTAAAAAGATAAGAATGATGCTAGTTTTTTAGTTGAAAAAGAGAATGGAGAGAAGGTAAATGATGAAAAGAAAAATTGTAAACTTGGAGAAGGCTTTGAAAAAGATGATTTAAAAAACTTTTAAAAGTGATTTGTTATTTTTAATATACTAAGAAGATCTGGACTCACTATCTTACTACTCAACGATATGTTCTTCTCTTGAAAATCTTAATTTCTCAACTTGATCATAGGTAAAAACTCAAACTTTAGTTTCAAAAGTTTTAAGCAAAACACATAAGATTGTTAGGAATAGTTTAATTCTTTTTCTTAAGAAATCCCTGTGAATTGAATGTTAAACAATCAAGTTTTAATTCAAGTATGAAATAAAAACAAGTTCAAGTGATATTTTAAAAAAGTAGAAGTTTAGAAATCCAAACCCATCCTCATGTGCCTTAAAGAACACTTTCAAAAAGAAAGGCTCAGTTTAGGCATGCAAATGATTCCATTGGGTCTTTTACATCAAAGCTATTCAAAAACAAGAGGGATCGAAGAGAGGGATGAAAGTGAGTGCAGAAATCAAGTTTAGCTACTCATGAATAATACAAACTAGACATGAAAATAACACAAAACATACCTGTGAATTGGAGTGAAAGAGGAGAAAGCTTGATCCTTTATTGATGTCACTTCAATTTTCAGATTACAATCACTCAATTCCTCTCTCTCACTGGTATTTGGACTAAAGTACAAATTAAAGAACAGAGATACAACTTCTCTATACTATCTAACAAAGAGCCTAAACCTTAACAGTGAGCAAGAAATTTAATCCTAGTCCTCGCTAAATTTTCAGTACAAAACCCTGCCTTTTATAAGCAAAAACCCAGAGGGAAGGAAGTGAGGAGATAAGGGGAGCAAACGCTCCCCTTATCTCCACCAACAAGCCGCGGTCCGCAGCTTGGGCCGCGGATCCGCAGTCTGGATGTGGCCAATTGGCCACATCCAGGTGGAGCGACTTTTGGCGTGGATTTGGGCTTCCTTTTGTCTTGCTGGATTCACTGTTGCAGCTCCCAGATTTGACGAAACGATCTTTGATTTGTTGGCTTCGACCGCTTGATTTGGAAAGATTCATTTCAACCGGTTTTCAACCTCTATGATTTGCCCAGATCTGCCCTGATTTCCTGATTTCGAATTTATTCTGAATAAAATGGGCTTTTGGGCTCATTTCTCTGGACTATCCTTTAGCAATGGGCCTGCATTTTATAAAGAACAATAGGACTTATTAATATAATTTATATAGATAACAAGTATGGAAATGTGACAATATGTTTGCAATATATGTGACCGATCATATACATCAACATAAATTTGAACAATAAGAACATCACCATCTACATGCTTTATAAACAAAGTGGTATCTAATTTATCTTTTACAAAACTATTTAAAATAAGAATTATTGAAAGTCTTTCATACCAAGCTCTTGGAGCTTGTTTTAAACCATATAAAGCTTTGTCTAATTTGAAAACAAAATCCAGATATGTAGGATCAATAAACCCGGGGGATTGTTGAACATACACTTTCTCTTCAATAAAACCATTTAAAATATGCTTTTGATATCCATTTTAAAAAGTTTGAAATCTTTACAAGAAGCAAAATCAAGTGTAATCTGTATGGCTTCAAGCTGTGTTACGGTGCAAAGGTTTCCTCAAAATCGATACTTTTGATTTAGATGTAACCTTGGGCCACTAACCTAGCTTTATTCCTAACAATATTACCTGACTCATCCAACTTGTTCCTAAAAATCTATTTAGTACCAATTGTTGGTCTATCATGGGGTCTAAGGAGGTGTCAGCTCAAATTGATTGCACTCTTCTTGCATTGCAAGCAACCAATATGAGTTTCCCTCGGCTTCGAGGATATTCTTTGGTTCTATATGAGAAATAAAAGTAAAATGGCCACATAAATCATGGAGTTTGGAGCGAGTATTTACCCCCTTTGATACATCACCTATGATGAGTTCCTTGGGATGACTTGTACCATATCTCCAATCTCTTGGAAGTGGTTGTGTTGGTTCCACTTTAACCTCTTAAACTTCACCTTATTCATCAAGCTTTGGCTTATCATTTTGGATAGGTGAGTCCTTCAAGGTTACTTTCTCCATGTCTTCTCTTAGAGAATCAATCTCTATAACATTCTTAACAAAAGGATTAGATTCTTCAAACTTAACATGCATAAATTCTTCAACTGTCAAAGTAGATTTATTAAAAATTCTATAAGCCTTGCTAGTGTTAGAGTAACCAACAAAAATAGCTTCAAAAGTTTTAGCATCAAATTTTTCTGAGTTATCTTTGGTGTTTAAAACTAAATATTTGTATCCAAAAACTCTAAAGTAAGAAACATTAGGCTCTTAAATAGTAAATTTTGAAAGAAGCTTTGGAAGACTTTTACAAAATAAAGTACTGTTTGATATGTAACATGATGTATTTATGGCCTTAGCCTATAAATATTGAGGGAGTCCATATTCACTAATCATTATTCTAGCCATTTCTTGAAGAGTACAATTCTTTTTTTCAATGACTCTATTTTGTTGTGGGGTTCTAGGACAAGATAATTCTTGCCTAATTCTATTTTTTTCACAATAAGTGATAAAAGAATGGTTAATGAATTCACCACCTCTATCACTTCTTATGCGTAAAATCGAAATACTTTTTTCTTTTTCAACCTATTTTCTAAAATCATTAAAATGTGAAAAGGCTTGATCTTTATGTTCCAAAAAGAAAACTCATGTAAAATGAGAGAAATCATCAACCAAAACAAAAATAAAACTATTTTCATTTAAACACTTGGTTGTAGTAGGACCAAATAAATTCATGTAGATTAACTTTAATGGTTTAGATGTCATGATATCCTTGATTGGTTTGAAAGAGGACTTGATTTGTTTCCCAAGTTGGCACTCATCACAAATACGGTCCTATTCAAACTTCAAGTAAGGAATACCCTTCATTGATTCTTTAAAGTTAATTCTAGATGGATGGTCAAAAGATACATGGCCTAATCTTTTATTCCATAACCAAGAGTCCTCATTAAAAGCATTTAAACATGTAGCATTGCAATGTAAATTTAGCATATCAATAATATATACATTATTTTCTCGAAATTCAAAAAGAACGCATGCATCAGTTTTACCATCTAAAATATTGCAAGAAAAATCATCAAAAATAACTTTAAAGCCTCGATCACAAAGTTAACTAATACTCAAGAGGTTATGCTTGAGACCATCAACTAAAACAATATTTTCAATCCATAGAGATGAACCAACTTTATTGTTACTTATACCGATAACGTTACCCTTTGAGTCATCTCCGAAGATTTGATGAGCAGTCCCGTGACACCCCCAGGTGCCCTCTTAGCCTATAAATACCCCAGGGTTCTCTCAACAGAAGGAAGGAGAGTTTTTAGGGGTAGTTTCTCTCATTTATGTAGTTTAGTGTAGTTTTCTTTCTTCTGTTATTTTTCATTTCCTTTGTAGATCATGTAATAGGGAAGAGAGAGATGCACAAGAAAAAGGTTAGGGTTCTTGTAATGGAAGATGACATTCTATGAAAGGTTCTATCCTTATCTCTATTGATTTTCTTCTCTCTAACTCATTACATGCTTAGCTTTTTCTCTCATGACTGATTGCACACATTTATTGCATTATTCTTTATTACATTTTCACATTTATCATATAAGAAATCTGCTAAATTCCTTATCTTAAATGTCTATTTTATAGAAGATAATCATGGGGAGAAAGAGGATAAAATCAGTTAAATTCAGATTTAACTAGATCTATTTGGTTAAAGAAGGATGATCCCAAATCCAGCTAGTTAAATTCAATTTTTGGTGAATCAAGTGGTTAAAGCTAAAGATCAACCAAGGATAACATCAAATACAGAGTCTAAATCCAAAGGAATAAACGGATAGAGAGAAGATTAACGGATGACATGAAGTAATTTTGACTCAGATTCTAACTGGATACATTTGAGTATTTAAATCATAACTTTTGGTACTAAAACTCAAATCTGATGATTCAAAATGATCGATAAAGAGGACTTAAACGGCTACAACTCTTAGTTGATCATTATTTCTAATTCTGTCATTCGATAAGTTATATTTAGCAATTAATATGCCAATAAGCTGTAGATCGGAACTGAATGTCCACATCAAATCAAGTTTGGAGATAAGGGGAGGATTCAAGTTCAGAAATAGCCAGCTTCCCTTGTCTTCATACTCCTCTACCCTCTGCATTTCTCCTATAAATACCTGCAATCTCAAAGACAAAAGAGGAGCGATCATGCAGAGATAGACTTTAGGCCAATTTTTCATTCTTTGTAGTGTAGGTTTTTATTTTTATTTTATGTAATTTTTATTTCTTTATAAGCATAGGATAGACTGAGATTCATGTAGTAAGAGAGAGACTTATGTTGAGAGTGACACCGATGTAACCTCCTCCTTTCTTCCATCGTTTCCGCAAGCAATAAAAGGTAACTTTTTTTATGCTCGTCTTTACTTTCATTATCTTCTTTTTCATTTTATTTTTCTCTTTTGGTTTTGATGAGTATCCAAGTGAATGAAGAAGCATCAGAATAACCATGTTTGTGTGAGTGCCACCAATATTTTATGATAATGTTTCCTCCTCAAGATTTCATATCATTTCATTCCTGTTCGTCTTGGTGATGTAATGCGAATGAGGACTGAGCTCGATCTTATGAATTATGCATTGATCGCCTCTGAAGTAAGGTAAAACATGCATGGTTTCTTGATAAGTCATCAACCAGAGGAGGTAAGTTTTTCTTTTAGGTTTTCTTTTATTTTAAATTTAGTGTAAGTTGCCAACACCACAATCTTCCAAAGTTCTTTCACTTTTTTTTCATTTCTTTGTACATATCCACTTCCATTTTCTCCACCTTCTCTATCCATCACTTTCTTTCTAACTTAACTTTAAACTCTATTTTTCTCTTTTTCTTTACAAGAACTAAAAGAAGAACTTTAACCATTTTTTGTAACCTAAAAGAGAACTCACTAAAAAAGCTTCCATCACTAGTCCCTCCATGTGGATCACGACCCGCGTAGCCACCAGCTATAGCGGTAGAATTGAGTATTTGCATATACTACTCTTAAGTTCTAAAATTCTGTATTTTTCGTGTAGATAAAACCTCAATCAAATTTTGGCGTCGTTATCGGGAGGGACGGTAAGTAATTCTCTTTTTAAGTTTACATTTTTGGTTAATTTTTTTCTTTGTTCTTGGTGTACATATTTATCAACAAGAAATTTTTGCTACAGTGGATATATAAGTAGCCATGAACTCTGCTCAAGAAAGTAAAGCACAGAAGCCCTCAGATTTGCTACATTCCTGTGGCAATCTGAGTGAACTAGTAACCTTTATCTTCTGCAGTTGGCTGAATTGCAAAGTTTAATATCTGTAGCTATCTATTTTCTTGTTGACTCACTGTACATATATTTCTAACACAACAGTAAATGGTTGATTGTAAATGCTAAAAATGATTTAGACTTTGTATTTAGACACGTGTCTATTTCATTACATTTTCTATTTACTGTTGAAGAGTGCTGGAGCCAAGGTATGTGTGCATAGCATTTAGTATAAGGTTCGTTCTTGTATGAAATATTGCTTGAGTGTTACTTTTTTCTATATACTTGTACTTACTTTTTTCTATATACTTGTACACTGCACTAAATTGATTTAAGGGCTTGTCTTATAAACAAGATAAGGTGGGGAAGTCATTACCCTCCCTTAGCTCATAAACAATCTCCTCACACACTAACAAAGCCTAACTAAAACTGAGTAGTCGTTGACCCTAGGGACATCTCAGACTCAAATAGGAGACTGGCCTAAGAGGAAAGTTGATTTGAATTTGACTCTTACCAAATCGGTGATTAAGGTTGGAGATTGAGGGGCAAAACCCTGAAGGCTGGTGGTTTGGCTTAATTAGGCCCGTCACTTTTGCGCGGATACCTCCCACCAATCTTGCCCCTATCTGGCCGATTAACTTGTGATCAGATTCAACAATATATCCCCCGTGGACAATCTAATCAGTTAGGAGTCGTCTAAGTCCAAGGTTTACCCTAACTTAGATTAGATTTTTTTTCTTTTTATTTTTTTGCTTATTGTTTGTTTTTCTTTGTTTGTGTTTGACATTTCCTGTGTGATATTGCTTATAACAATAATTTTTCTGATTTTAATGGTAATCCATATTACACCCCGACCTCCTTTTTTCAGATATTACCAACCCAGCATATCATAACTTTAACCAACCTAGTGTGTCGGATTGGTCTTATCCGAATCAATATAACTCATGCCCCCAATCTTATGACCATAATTTTCAAAATAATTTCAACTCTTCACAAAATCAATGGGGATTCACCTCTCCCGAGTTCAATTTCAACCAACTTGTCCTCCTTATCCACCTTGTCCACAATATTTCCAAGATTCATACTCAATTCCACCAGTTCAAAATAGAAAATCATCAATCTTGGAAATGAGTATGCGTGAGTCCAAGCAACAATCATAAAATCTGACGGACTCACAATTTCACCACAAATTCCAAAATAAAACTTCATCTTTTCAAGTCCAATTGCAACAAAACGATGAACCAATCGACTATGAAAAGATGCTTGAAGCTATGACTCAGGCTCAAATCGCTCGTAAGCATGACATAGATATAATGGTCCAAACTCTCCATTCTCACCGTTTGACCATAACTGATGTCGCTAACTAATGTGTTAGAGCTGAAGAATCATGTTATTTTAGAAAACAAGATTCCATTTCAGCAACCCATTTGAACTTGCCCAAACTCTAAATTTTGAATACCACATTGATATTTTGGCAAGTTATCCCTTTCCTGAAATTGAACTTGAGAATGAATAAGATTCTGAACCTCAACTTGGTTATTCAATTCTACTTCCTGATTCAATAATGACTCTGGTATCTTCACCTGATTTCAATCTTTTTCCCGAGTCAATATTAGATCCTATGCCAATTCATCAAGAAATTAAATCTCCTATCTTTTAGATCATCATATTGAACTTGACCAATTTTATACTTTTGAAAGTCCCATTGACAAATTGGCAAGTTATAATTTTTATGAAATTGAACTCAATGAGAAATATGACCTAGATTCTCAAATTTGTGATCCAGTTCAAATTCCTGAATCAATATTAACTCCTGCTTTGTTACCCAACTTGAGTAATATTTTGAGCCGGTTTTGATTCCCACACCTGTTATTCTTGAACTTGAATCACCAATCTTATAAAGTCACATTTCATTGTGAGAAAATGAATGTGGACTTAAGTTTCAACTTCTTAATTTTGACCCACTTCCTGAACCAATCTCGACTCCTGAAACTTTACTTGACTTAAGTCACTTTTCTAAGTCAATATTAATTCATGTACTTCCTAAGTCCAAGTCAATCATTTCATCTTTTCACACTCCATTTTGGTACAAGAGTGTCAATAAAATTGATTTCAAAATTATTTGTGAAATTTGAAGTTAGATAGGGTAAAATTCTTAATTAAAATCATTCATATATACATCATTTTAGTGGGTTATATTTGAGAGGTTTCTGGTGGGTTCATCCGAACTCCAAGCAAGTTCGATTGGGCCACATTTCGTGGACCAATTAGACCACCACCGGAAGATAATATTTTTCTTCCCTTTCTTCTTTTCAACATCTATGCATTAATTCATACATTGAGGACAATACATGAGATAGGTGTGGGGGAGGTAACTAACATAACTTAGGTTTTCTTTTTATTATAAAAAAATTACATTTAAAAACTTTTGAAAATAGAAACAATATTTTGACATATTTTTTGTAAGAAATTAAGTCAACTTTAAGGAATAGGAGAATCATGATTAGGATTTCTTATACTTGGTCAAAATAAGATTATTTGTTTGATTTCTAAGGTTAGGAAGAAATTTGTGAAAGTAATTTAATCTTAATCTTTACCTTGATAATATATGCATGTTTTATACACTTACACACTTAGGGCTCAAAAACAAAGATTCTTATGCCTTATTTTAAAACAAAAGAAAAAAGAAATATATATATATAAATCCTCTGATTAAGCTGGGAATTTGTGCCTCATAAAGCATAAGTATTCACGCCTAAAAGCGGTTCATATAATAAATCCTTGATTTTATGGCCTTGTTTGCTCGAGTTCTTAAGTCCTTGGGGTGTTTTCTCACCCAGTGCCCTAAAACCGTTTGGTTTAGGAGTCACCGATTAAAGGCTCGTTACATGGGCAGATTAGAAAGCCTAATAAAACTAAGAAATAATATCACCAAAAATAATAAATATATATAAATAAATAAATAAGGCATAAGAGTTAGAGTTAAAGAACCCTTAGTCAAAACTTCACGGTCACAGAGGTGCATATGACATAGGGTAAAGTAATAGATTAGATGTTAAGTACAATTTGACTCCTTACTTTGATTGATAATAAATTTTTGAATAGAGACTAAGTTTAGAAATGAAAAATTCGGTTTTCCTATAAGTTATAGATTACTTAATTCTTACAATAATATTTCAAATATTTTTCTCTTTCAAAATGTGTTTTCAAAATATTAACACTTTTTTCTCTTCTTTATGGATTTTGTAGGTGTAATCCACTGAAAACCCTCACGAGACAAAACTCGTCCTCTAGGGGGAACTTAGAGGTTTAACAGCTTGTTGCACATGCTCAGTGCAATCACGTGACCTGCGAAAGTGGTCTAATAATCTTTGGTTTAGTTTTGTTGTTTTGCTCGAGGACAAGCAAAAGATAGGTGTGGGGGTGTGATTGCACACCTTTATTGCAATATTCTTTATTACATTTTCAGATTTATCATATATTAAATCTGCTAAATTTCTTTTCTTAAATGTCTATTTTGCAGAAGATAATCATAGGGAGAAAGAGGATAAAATCAAATCAATATCAGTTAAATTCAGATTTAACTAGATCTATTTGGTTAAAAGAGGATGATCACATATCCAGTTGGTTAAATTAAGTTTTTGGTGAATCAAGTGGTTAAAGCTAAAAATCAACCGAGTATGACGTCAAATACAGAGTCAAACCTAAAGGAATAAATGGATAGAGGAAAGATTAACGAATGAGATGAAGCAATTTTGACTCAGATTCTGGCTGGATACATTTTAGTATTTGAATCATAACTTTCGCTATCAGACCTCACATCTAATGATTCAAGATAATCTAGAAAGAGGACTTAAAGGGATATAACTCTTAAGTTGATCATTATTTCTAATTCTGTCATTTGTTAAGTTATATTTAGCAATCAATATGCTAATAAACTGCAGATCAGAACTGAATATCCACATCAAATCAAGTTTGGAGATAAGGGGAGGATTCAAATTCAAAAATAGCCAGCTTCCCTTATCTTCATACTACTCTACCCTCTGCATTTCTCCTATAAATACCTGCAATCTCAAAGGCAAAAGAGGAGCAATCATAAAGAGATAGACTTTAGGCCAGTTTTTCATTCTTTATAGTGTAGGTTTTTATATTTATTTTATTTTTTTATTTCTTTGTAAGCATAGGGTAGACTGAGATTCATGTAATTAAGAGAGAGATACTTATGTTGAGAGTGACACCGATGTAACCTCCTCCTTTCATCCATCGTTTCTGCAAGCAATAAAAGGTAACTTTTTTATGTTCATCTATAATTTTATTTTCTTCTTCTTCTTTCTACGTTTCCTCTTTTGGTTTTGATGCGTATCCAAGTGAATATAGAAGCATCAGTATAGCCATGTTTGTGTGAGTGCCACCGATATTTCATGATGATGTTCTCCTCCTCAAGATTCCGTATCATTTCATTCTTGTTCATCTTAATGATGTAATGCCAATGGGGACTAAGCTCGATCTTATGAATTATGCATTGATCGTCTCCAAAGCAAGGTAAAACTGAAAGTACACCTAGAGGGGGGTGAATAGGTGTAAGGCTAATCTAATGACAAATAATGCGGAATTAACAACTAATTGCAACACACTTAGTGTAACCAAACAGTGTAGCCGAATTTTTGGTGAAGGGCTTTGGACTATCTCCTCTAAATTCCTCTAAATAAGAGTTAAGGTGTTATGTAAAGCTCTCTTGGTTCAACACAAGTATGGCACACAAACAATATCAAGCATATAAATGATATGAACAATATGAATCAATGCAAGTATAAAGGAGAGAGAGTTTAGAGATAGTGGATTAATCATAAACACAAAGATATATTTTGTGGTTCGAGCCATTGCTCTACGTCCCCGCCTTCACACAGAAAGATTTTCACTAAATCGTCTACACAGGACTTCCCACACAGGGAGCCTCCACTGAGAATTTGGTTAATACAAACTAGGAGTACACAACTCCTCTCTCCAATAAATACAACCTCTACGCAAGAGGCAAGGCACAAAGCCACACAAGATCAACCTCTCAATAGGGGGATAGGCACAAAGCAAACATAATCACCTCCCACTAGAGGGACGAGGCACAAAGCCAAACAACAACCTCAATCACCTCTACACTTAGAGGGATACCGACACAACCCCCACAATCACCTTTACACAGAGGGATACCAACAAATACAATGAAGGTTACAACTCTTGGTGATCTCAAAGACTACAAACTAATTTTCCCACAAAATAATGATCCTAATAGATAGGATAGATAGATAGCTCAAGTGTGTGAAAATAAAGTGTTTGAAACAAAGAAAAATACTTGGGAAAATCTCCAAATAGATATTGAAATCAAGATCAAAAATCAATTCCCAAAAGACTTTCTTTTCTTTGAATTTTCCTACACTTTAAAAACAAATAAAAATAAATTTTTTAACCACAAAAACTCTTGCGGAATAACACTTGAAAGATAGAAATTTTTCTCTTCTAAAATCTTGGTGAAATCAGCTCAAAAGAAGGCATATATATAGCCTCTCAAAAATCTGCCTGTTGGCAGCTAAGAAAGGGCAAAACTGTCCTTCCGGTCGACCACTCGGTCAACCGGCCAACCGGCATTTTTATGACCATTTTGCCTCTGATCGACTGCCCGGTCGACCGGGCCAAAACCATCCGCTGACCGCCCGGTCGACCGGCCCCACCCGATAGTGGGTGCTTTCAGTCGGTCGACCGACTGAATGGGCCAGCCTTTGTGCACGTCCCATGCAGTCTACCGTGATGGTCGACCGACCACTGGTCTAGTCGACCACCGGTCAACCGATAAAGCAATCTGCCTGGGATTAAAGGGTATTGAAAACTTGCCTTTTTAACTTCAATTAAATCCCATAAAATCATAAAAATTCCACAAAAATAAGTTCTTATTAGATCTTTGAAATACAAATATGTGTGATAAAAATTAAACACATATTATAAACAATTTGAATCATTTTTGTGATATTGAAATTTAGCCTTTAAACAAAATCTATATTTTCCAAAACTAGGATTTTTGAAATGGAAAACTATTCTCTCCAAAACTCGTGTAAATGCAAAACATGATATTGAAATAAGTTTGAAGCATATTATATATGGATAGAATCCAATATATATATATATAATATATATATATATATATAATATATATATATATATATATATATATATATAAAAGATATATATCTATATTTTTGACATGAAATCCAAAACCGGTTAAACCAAAAACCAAAACCAATAAACTTTAAACTTGTGTGTATATGTGAACTTGATCATATCAATACTATCTAATCTTTACAATGATTTAAACATACTAAATACAAACTGAGGTCTTCTTGTCTCCAAGCCGACTCGATTCAAACACGATCCAATGAGCTGGACTCCAACTGTGTATTAGATGCGATCTTGATGCTCGAGCTCTTGAATCAACATGTAAAAGCTTTAAAACTCCTTTGTTGAAGCTAAACACCAACTAATATCTTGGTCAATCACTGAAACTATTTAAACACAAAATTATTTGTAAACTATAACTACATGAGTTAATCATCATCAAAACTAGAGTGATGGGCCTCTAGGCTAATAATCTCCCCTTTTTTGATGATGACAAAACTCATTGAGTTATATATGCATGGATTAAAGTTAAGCTTCACAGAAACTCCCCCTTAACTCATGCATAACAATAAACAATAAAGATAAGCTATGAACGCATAAACCAAACAACACATATATGCATAATGAAGAATACTTCCCCTTTTTGCATAAACAATATATATGCTTTGATACCAATTGAAAAATAAATATGCATATATAAATTCTCAAAATGCTTCTTCCCTCTTTGTATAAAACAAGGAAATGAAATAAACATGCATATAAATGACATAAATATGATATATAAAACTCTAAATTTCTCTCTCCTTTTTTGTCAAATCATCAACAAAGGGGCATAAATGAACTCAAAAAAAAATTTCTCCCCGTTTTTTGTTAAATCAAATAAGAAGGATGTATATGCAATATATATTAATAAAGAGGAGAGACGTAAAGTTAACTCCCCTTGCATACATGCATTACATGAAAAAGAGATGACTAAACCATAATCACATAACTCATAATATATAATGTATAAAAGGAGATGTGAAGCTCCCTCTGCACACGTGTAAGACATAAAGAGGAGAGGTTAAGCTCCTCAATATGAGATACACTCAACATGATTTATATATATAGAAGATGTTAAGCTTCCCTTATATATAAGCAAAACATATCAAAACAATATGATACCAATTGAAAAATATATCAATTTATGATAAAGGTATACAATGAAAATTATGATACCAATTTATGATACCAATTGAAAATATACAAAATATTTTTAAGTACCAATTGAAAGTAAACCAAATTTTAAAATACTAAAAGATACCAATTGAAAATATCTTGATACCAATTTGAAATATCTTGTAACTTTTTGATACCAATAGAAAATGAAACATTGTATGTTTTTTATACCAATTGAAATATATATATATATATATATATATATATATATATATATATATATATATATATATATATATATTGGAAATCTTTGTTACCAATTGAAAGTAAAACCAAATTGTTTTAGGTAAACATAACTCATATCAATATAGATACCAATTTAAAATGAAACACGATACCAAAATTGAAAATGTTAGTATATACCAAAATAATGTATTTTTCATCATAAAGAATGGGAGTAAGATACCAATTGAGAATAAAATCGATTGAAAGGCAAAACACGAATTTTCTCCCCATTTATGAAATACCAATAAAACGATGCATAAGCTTGTATAAGATATCAGTTGAAAAATAATTGACATCAAGGAGTAAATCAAGCTAGCATAAACATAATTTGTGGTTTAAGATGTAAAGATATTGTAAGCACAATCAAACCACATATGTATGAAAATATAAATACCAATCGAAATTGATACTAGTTGAAGTTAGAAGCATACATATATAGAAGACATAAATATGAGTTTACAAATAAAATATCAATTATGATACCAAATAAAAATATAATGAGAATTAAGTGTATAACTTATACTACCTCCCTTTCATGCACATGTTTAAAAAGATTTTCAATTAGGCACACAAGGCATGGTCGCCCATCCAGCCGCTCTTCGATGGTAGGGGTTTTCAAAAATAAATTTTAAAAATAGTTTAACAAGTTTGAAAATCACTACTAATTTAAGATAAGACTAGATTAAGGATAATTTTTGAAACTAGTACGAAATCCTTCAAGTAAGGAATAAAATAGAAATATATCCATGAAACATGAAAATCACCCAATCATCAACACTCAAATAGCAATAAAACTCATATAATCTCATGAAACAAATAATGAGTAAACATCAAACATAGAGTGTAAAAGGTCATGTAATCAGCAAAATCATGGAAATAGGGCATTCAAGCTTAATGAAAATTCCTTTATCAAAAACATGAGACTCATCAAAACTAAATATACTTCAAGGTATATGTATGTTTAGTTAAAACTAAAAGTATACATATATATCCCAAACACAAATGAGTCCTTAATAGAATTTGCATGAAAAGCAAGTGACTCAAGGGTATACATGTATATCTTAACATATACATGAAGCTAAACATATTATCATGAAAACATGTACAAAATAAGAAATACAAGTTGAAATACAAGAATCATCAACACTAGGTTATACTAGTGCATCTAATGAGTACAAATGAGCAATTAAGCACAAATATACAAAAATCAAATGTGACTCATTAGTTGTACAAGTATATACATAAGTTTTAATGAAAATTTACATCTAAACATGCAATCAAAACATGAAGCATAAAATTATAAACAAAAACCAATTTGATCATTATGTAAATGCACATGTCTTAGAGCTATGATATACACAATAGCTAAATTAATGTGAGGATACAAAATATGGATCCATATAAAATATGGGTGTATCTCAAATACTACATATGTATGTCATAAGTCTAATTATCATAGCATTTAATAACGATCATGAAGAACTAAAACATGCTAAAAATCAACAATATGAAAGCATGTAAACTAAATGGGAGTTAGAAATAGTTACCAAAACCATTAGGGCACATCTCTATATCTCCAAACTATGGTGGTCCTCTCACCAAACTTCCTTGAAGGTGATGCATCCAAAGTAGTGTCCATCAAGCACAAAAGCATCCACAATTAAGGCACCATTACTCTCACGTCAAGCGAGAGCCCACACCTATATCAAATAAAATAGGGGTGGCTTTTGGTACCCGTACCTTATTGGGTCCATGGGTGTTAGCACCTTTCCAAATCAAAAGAAACTTGTTTGCAAAATTTACATTATGTACTCTATCATAACAAAACTTTGCAAGGTGGCCCTTACGTCCACAATGTGTACAAGTGTACACATGAGCATACATGGTGTTATGTGTATGAATGTGAGAAGCATGTGTATGCTGTGATTTGTGTGCATGCATAGGAGGGCATGTTTCTAATGAAACATGGATTCCAACCGTGTGTAGTTCTGTTGGCCCAAGAGGTTACACTCTCCAATTGTTTTGTGTTTTGATGATGACAAACCAAATTAGTGCTATTTGGTACTAACAAGTTTGTTAAGATGAGTTTCAGGTTTTGTACCATGTTTAGAGACCATTCGCTTAGCTATTGCAAGAACTTCTAAGTTCCACAAAGCAAGGAAGGCAAATTGCACATCAAGGAAGGATCATAGAAGAGAAGGCACTAGCAAGGCATTGGATGGCTCAAAGACTTGAAGATAGCACAAGAAGTCTTCATGTAATTTGTTTTTCAGTTTATAGTATGTTAAAGAATAGTGGATAGGTTTGAAGCTCTATCACACACGTTTTTGCGCACATGCTCATTCCAAAATAATTTCTCATAAATTATACAAAAATATTTTGCATACAAGTTTTTGCCTACAAATACATCTTTATGTTTAATTCTATTTCCTGTTCAAAAGTATTTTTGTTAAAATCAAAATCCTCTTTGTTTTCTTTCTTAAAATCGATTTTTGACCTGATCCGGTCGACCGGGACAGTCGACCGAATCTGTGTCTGTCTGGTCCGGTCGACCGGACCAGTCGACCGAAGTTCTGGCAGATGCACGTATCCGTGTGCATGTCTGTCGGTCGACCGATACGGTCGACCGGACTATTGTTTTTGCTCACAGGTTTTATCAGTCGACCGGGTCGGTCGACCGCTGGCCTATAACAGTCAAATTTTTGATCTACCGGTCGACCGGCCCAGTCGACCGATCTGACCGTTTGAACAGTAACGGGCAGATTTTTAAGAGCTGTTTATTTTTGTCTTTTGTGTTTAAAAATTCGTTTAAGGATATATTTTGATCTAATTACCTCCTAAACATCAGTAATTATGTTTTATCCCTAAACCCTAGCCCTCTCCTATAAATAGGGGTGTTTGGGGAGAGATTTGTTACAACAATTATTGCTAGAAAATTCAAAAGTTTAAGGCTTTCAAAAGAGACTTGTTTCTTGGTTTTTGTGCTGAATTTCTCACTGATTTTCTGAAGGGTTTTTCAAATACTCTCTGAATTAATTCTCTTTTCTCCTTACACACAAGAGCTTCATTCCTACTCAATATTCTCTAAGGACCTTTGTAAGGGAAGAGATATTTGAAAGAGAGAGTTTGTGGTCTTTTGACTACCAAGAAAATTACTTGTTCTTGAGATTGTAGGAGTTGGGTACTCCATTGTATTTGAGATCTTTGTGATAGTGGAAGTGGTCGGAATCCTTCTGGGGAAGGCGGGGAGTAGAGCTGGGTGCTCGAACCTCGATAACATATCCTTGTGTTTGCGATTGGTTTACATTATTGCAATTCTTACTCTACTTTGCTTGTACTTATTACTTGCTCATCATACTTACTTGCTTGCATTCATCTTGTGATTCTTGATTGTGATTATTGTAGCTTTAAATTTTTAATTTGCCCTTTGATTAGCATTATCACCTATTCACCCCCCCTCTAGGTGATTTTCAATTGGTATCAGAGCTTGGACTCTAGGTTTGGCTTAACATCCATAGAGAGATCCTTAATATTTGCTAATCAACATTCATTCATTCATTCATTCATCACTAGTAAACATGGCCGATAACATCAAAACCCCTCCTAAATTTGATGGACTTAATTTCCCAATTTGGAAGGTTAAGATGACTATATTTTTGCAATCTTTGGGTAGCTTAGTGGCCAAGTCCTTGACTAAACCCTATGTAGCACCCGATAGTGATGAGAGCACTTGGACCGACTTCAACTTTAGAGAATATGAGGCTAACTCCAAAGCCCAAAACTCCCTATTAACCGCCTTGAATGAGGATGACCTTACACGGGTAATTCATTGCCAATCCGCCTATGAGATTTGGCAACACTTATTGGTCACACATGAAGGGACTTCACAAGTCAAGAGAGCTAAGATAGATCTCTTGAGGTCTCAATATGAATCATTTAAAATGCTTGATGATGAATCCATTGATTGTATGATTACTCGTTTCACTAAAATTACAAATGGTCTTTCTTCATTAGGTGACGTCATCTCCAACGATCAAAAGGTGCGCAAAGTGATACGGGCTCTTCCTTCTTCATGGGAGATCAAGGCCACCACCTTAAAGGAGTTGAACGACAAGGACGAGATGGACATCATTAGTCTCATTGGGAACCTAAAGACCCATGAGATGGAGAAGAAGGCAAGAGAAGAAGCCACTACTTCAAAGAAGAAATCCATAGCCTTCAAGACTTCATCCACCAATGATGACGATGATGAAGACGAAGAAGAAGATGAGGAGCTAACTCTACTTGTGCGGAATGTCAAGAGGTTGTACCGAAAGAACAAGTTCAACTTCCGGAGAAGATTCGAAGGCAAAGAGGAGCGGAAGATCATTTGCTATAATTGCCGCAAACCCGGACATATCATGGCGGATTGTCCGGAGTTCAAGAAGAAGATGACTTCCTCCTTCAAGCCAAAGAAACCGGAGGAGAAGAAAGCCTACAAAGCAACATGGGATTCGGAAAGCGAGTCCGAAGAGGAGGTGGATCAAGCTAATATGTGTTTCATGGCAAACACACCTAAGGTAACCCCTCAATCCCTTGATGATGAAGATGATGAACTAAGTAAGGAAGTTCTAGTTCATGCCTTTGTAGAACTTTCTGAAACTTATGATAATAAGAAACTTGAATGCTTAAAATTACAAAAAGAAGTTGCTTTTCTTAAGAATCAACTTGCCATTGTTTCTAAAGAAAAAGATGATGTTTCTTCTAATTTCATTTCCATGCAAAAAGAATTTTGTGCCTACAAGAGTACTTGTAAGGCAAAATCTCCTATTATTGATGAAAAAGAAATTTCTTCTTTTAAATCCAAAATGAATGATTTCGAAAAAGTTTTAAATGATTGTGCTTTCAATACTAAGAAACTTGAGAACATGTTTTCTAAAAAGCACACTTCACATGCTAACACTTCACAAGCTAAAAATTCTCATGCTAACACCTCTCATGCTCATGCTCACAATGCTCATGCTCACAAATCACACACTCACTATGCTTTTAAATATGGTAGAGTGTATAGATGCACATATTGTGGTAAAAATGGACATTTAGCTAAGTTTTGCTATGATCAACTAAATAGAACAAATAATCTTGTTTGGGTTCATGACACTAACCCTAGAGGACCCAAGAAAATGTGGGTACCAAAATCAAGTCTTAAATTGTTTGATGTAGGTACACACCAAAGCTCCAAGACGTAGGGAGCGGTGGTACCTTGATAGTGGTTGTTCAAGACACATGACATGGGACATCAACAACTTCACAACCCTATCAAGGTACATGGAAGGTGGCACCGTCACCTTCGGGGATGACTCCAAAGGAACTATCATCGGTATAGGTAACATTCAAATTGGTGCATCTCCTATTATTGAGAATGTTGTTTTAGTAGATGGTTTAAAACATAATTTGCTTAGCATTAGTCAACTTTGTGACCGTGGACTTAAAGTTGTTTTTGATGATTCCTCATGCAAGATTTTTGATGTTAAATCCGATGTTTGTATTCTTACCGGTTTTCGTGATAATAATGTTTATATCATTGACATGCTTAATTTAGATTGTTCTACTAAATGCTTGAATGCTTTTGATGAAAATTCTTGGCTTTGGCATAGAAGATTAGGACATGCATCTTTTGACCATATTTCTAGGATTAATTCAAAGGAATTGGTGAAGGGTATACCTTGCTTGAATTTTGAGAAAGACCGCATTTGTGGTGCGTGCCAACTTGGGAAACAAACCAAGTCTTCCTTTAAACCAATCAAGGATATCATGTCAACTAGGCCTTTAGAATTAATTCATATGGATCTTTTTGGACCAACTAAAACTAAGAGTTTAAATGGAAGTAGATTTGCATTTGTTTTGGTTGATGATTTCTCCCGTTTTACTTGGGTTTTCTTTTTACAAAATAAAGATCAAACTTTTTCTCATTTTAAGATTTTTCGAAAAAGAGTTGAAAAAGAAAAGGGTTTTCCGATTTTGAGAATAAGAAGTGATAGAGGTGGTGAGTTTGTTAACCAACTCTTCATGACTTATTGTGATAAAAAGGGAATTAAGCATGAAATGTCTTGTCCTAGAACTCCACAACAAAATGGAGTTGTAGAAAGGAAAAATAGAACACTTCAAGAGATGGCTAGGACAATGATAAGTGAATATGACCTCCCTCAATATTTATGGGCCGAGGCCGTAAACACCGCATGCTATATATCGAATCGTATTTATTTATGCAAAAATTCTTCAAAACTTCTTTTGAAATGTATCATTCTAGAAAACCAAATGTTGCATATTTTAAAGTTTTTGGATGCAAGTGTTTTGTTTTGAATACTAAGGATAATTTGGGTAAATTTGATGCTAAGGCTTATGAGGCTATCTTTGTTGGATATTCCTCTACTAGCAAAGCATATAGAGTTTTCATTAGATCTTCTCAAACCATTAAAGAATCCATGCATGTTAAATTTGAAGAATCTAATGTGGTTGTTGAGAATGTTGTAGAGATTGAACCATTAGGTGAAGACATGGAGAGACTATCCTTGAAGGACTCACCCGCTCAAGAAGAAAAGCTAGACCCTAGTGGTGAAGTTCAAGAGGATAAGGAGGAAAGCACTCAACCGCTTCCTAAAGCTTGGAGATACGCTACAAATCATCCTAAGGAGCTCATCTTGGGTGATGCATCTAAAGGAGTCACAACGCGCTCCAAACTCCATGACCTATGTGGTAACTTTGCTTTCATTTCTCATTTTGAACCCAAAGGCATTCTCGAAGCCGAGACGGACCCATATTGGTTGCTTGCCATGCAAGAGGAACTCAATCAATTTGAGCGCAACCAAGTTTGGCACCTTGTTCCTAAGCCCCACGATAGACCAATAATTGGTACTAAGTGGATCTTTAGAAACAAGATGGATGAGTCCGGAAATGTCATTAGGAATAAAGCTAGGTTAGTGGCCCAAGGTTACACTCAAGTTGAGGGAATTGACTTTGAGGAGACCTTTGCACCCGTAGCACGGCTTGAAGCCATACGGATGACACTAGCTTTTGCATGTTTTAAAAATTTTAAACTTTTTCAAATGGATGTAAAAAGTGCATTTTTAAATGGTTTTATTAATGAAGAAGTCTATGTTTCTCAACCTCCCGGTTTTATTGATCATGTTCATCCCGATTTTGTTTTTAAACTTGATAAAGCTTTGTATGGATTGAAACAAGCTCCAAGAGCTTAGTATGAAAGGCTTTCTAGTTTTCTCATTTCAAATGATTTTATTAAAGGCAAAGTAGACACAACTCTTTTTACTAAGCATGTTGATAATGATATTTTAATTGTGCAAATTTATGTTGATGATATAATTTTTGGATCTACTAATGAGCTTTTATGCAAGGATTTTGAGAAGGTAATGCAACTAGAATTTGAAATGTCTTCCATGGGTGAGCTAAATTTCTTCCTTGGACTCCAAATCAAGCAATTGCAAGACGGAACCTTCATTAACCAAGCCAAGTACGCAAAGGAGCTAGTAAAGAAGTTTGGGCTTGAAGGATCAAAGGCTTGCAACACTCCAATGGCAACTACAACCAAGCTTGATAAGGACGAACAAGGTAAAAATGTTGATATTAAATTATATAGAAGCATGATAGGAAGTCTTTTGTATTTGACGGCAAGTAGGCCGGATATCATGTTTAGTGTGTGTCTTTGTGCTAGATTTCAATCGTGTCCTAAAGAGTCTCATCTTATTGCGGTAAAACGCATTATTTGTTATATTAAGGGCACTATTGGAATGGGTCTTTGGTATCCGAAAACTATAGATTTTTCAATGACTAGTTATTCGGATGCCGACTATGCGGGTTGTAGAGTAGATAGAAAGAGTACTAGTGGGACATGTCAATTTCTTGGTAATTGTCTTGTTTCATGGTCCTCTAGGAAACAAAATTCCGTAGCTCTCTCAACCGCCGAGGCGGAGTATGTTGCCGCGGGAGCTTGTTGTGCACAAGTCCTTTGGATGAAACATACTCTCCTTGATTTTGATTTGCACTTTGATCATATAAAAATATTTTGTGATAATACTAGTACTATACACATGACCAAAAATGCAAATCAACATAGTAAGACCAAGCACATTGAGATTAGATATCACTTTCTTAGAGATCATTTTGAGAAAGGTGATATAGATATTGATTATGTTTCCACAGATTTACAACTAGCCGATATTTTCACTAAACCCCTTGATTTTGCTAGATTTTCGTTTATTTGTGGAGAACTTAATGTTTGTATTATTGAATAGACATGTTTTTCATAACCCTTTTTGATGTATGACAAAAAGGGGGAGAATAGTTTACATGGACAAAAATAAGTTCATTTGGTCTTGGTTCCATATGAATTTATATGTTTTGATTTTTATGAGTTTTTGTGTTTTAAATGAAAATTCTTGTGTTTTAGTTTTCTTTTTATTTTAAATTGGTATCAAGGAGCAAGAGGCTTTTCTTTTAGTTGTTTTTGGTATCAAGAGCAATTTTTGTGTTTTATGTATTTGTTTTAATTGGTTTCAATAATTGGTGCATCATTTCAATTTTTGGTTTCTAGAGCATATTCTTGTGTTTTATGTATAGCATAATTTGAGGGGAGATTTCTCCTCCCCTATATTTTTTATAGCCTATTTGTTTTGTCATCATCAAAAAGGGGGAGATTGTTGGCCCAAGAGGTTACACTCTCCAATTGTTTTGTGTTTTGATGATGACAAACCAAATTAGTGCTATTTGGTACTAACAAGTTTGTTAAGATGAGTTTCAGGTTTTGTACCATGTTTAGAGACCATTCGCTTAGCTATTGCAAGAACTTCTAAGTTCCACAAAGTAAGGAAGGCAAATTGCACATCAAGGAAGGATCATAGAAGAGAAGGCACTAGCAAGGCATTGGATGGCTCAAAGACTTGAAGATAGCACAAGAAGTCTTCATGTAATTTGTTTTTCAGTTTATAGTATGTTAAAGAATAGTGGATAGGTTTGAAGCTCTATCACACACGTTTTTGCGCACATGCTCATTCCAAAATAATTTCTCATAAATTATACAAAAATATTTTGCATACAAGTTTTTGCCTACAAATACATCTTTATGTTTAATTCTATTTCCTGTTCAAAAGTATTTTTGTTAAAATAAAAATCCTCTTTGTTTTCTTTCTTAAAATCGATTTTTGACCTGATCCGGTCGACCGGGACAGTCGACCGAATCTGTGTCTGTCTGGTCCGGTCGACCGGACCAGTCGACCGAAGTTCTGGCAGATGCACGTATCCGTGTGCATGTCTGTCGGTCGACCGATACGGTCGACCGGACTATTGTTTTTGCTGACAGGTTTTATCAGTCGACCGGGTCGGTCGACCGCTGGCCTATAACGGTCAAATTTTTGATCTACCGGTCGACCGGCCCAGTCGACCGATCTGACCGTTTGAACAGTAACGGGCAGATTTTTAAGAGATGTTTATTTTTGTCTTTTGTGTTTAAAAATTCGTTTAAGGATATATTTTGATCTAATTACCTCCTAAACATCAGTAATTATGTTTTATCCCTAAACCCTAGCCCTCTCCTATAAATAGGGGTGTTTGGGGAGAGATTTGTTACAACAATTATTGCTAGAAAATTCAAAAGTTTAAGGCTTTCAAAAGAGACTTGTTTCTTGGTTTTTGTGCTGAATTTCTCACTGATTTTCTGAAGGGTTTTTCAAATACTCTCTGAATTAATTCTCTTTTCTCCTTACACACAAGAGCTTCATTCCTACTCAATATTCTCTAAGGACCTTTGTAAGGGAAGAGATATTTGAAAGAGAGAGTTTGTGGTCTTTTGACTACCAAGAAATTACTTGTTCTTGAGATTGTAGGAGTTGGGTACTCCATTGTATTTGAGATCTTTGTGATAGTGGAAGTGGTCGGAATCCTTCTGGGGAAGGCGGGGAGTAGAGCTGGGTGCTCGAACCTCGATAACATATCCTTGTGTTTGCGATTGGTTTATATTCTTGCAATTCTTACTCTACTTTGCTTGCACTTATTACTTGCTCATCATACTTACTTGTTTGCATTCATCTTGTGATTCTTGATTGTGATTATTGTAGCTTTAAATTTTTAATTTGCCCTTTGATTAGCATTATCACCTATTCACCCCCCCCCCCCTCTAGGTGATTTTCAAGTTCATGGCACAATGGCTCAAAGTGGAGCCCTAACAATCAACACTCTTCTTTAACATACATATATCATTTTCAATGATAGAAGAAGAAATGGAGCATGCAATAGGTATACTAGATGGTGAAGCAATTGTAGCATGGCAAACATGGGAATCTAAATCATTTTTCAAAGACATATTTTCTTTTAAAACTAAATCCAAATTCTTTGAAATTAAAGCAATTTTATTTTTCAAAGCTTGGTTCTCTTTTAAAACTATTTCAAGTTTGGAAGTCAAAGTCTCATTTTTCTTCAAAATATCATCACAGTCATTTTTACCTTTTAAGATTTGTTTTCATTTAAGACAAGATCAAGTTGGGATTTCAATGAGTCCCTTTCATTAGAAATCTCATCCCTTTCTTGCAAAGCCATGTTAAGTTTTAAAAACAAATCCTTATTTTCTTCTTTTATTTTAAAATTTTCTATTTCAAAAGTTGGTACTTTTCAAGCAAATTTTCACACACAATAGATAGTTCTTCATTTAAAGCATCAGCATCCATATAATCATCACTGAAAGAACTAGCACTATCATCTAGTTGAGTTTCCGAATTTATCACAAGGGAGTCATTCCCTTGGACCATGTAGCAAGCTTGTTAGGATTCTCCTCCACAGAGTTTGGTGTTTGAAGCTTTAGAGAGGTCAAAGTGTTCCACACTGCAAAAGCGGAATCACAATGAGAAATCATAGATAAATATTCTTTGCTTAGAGTGCATCTAAGTGCATCTAGGGTTTGTGCATTGGCCTCTATATGCTTGTTATTATCAAGATAGAATTTCTTGGAAGTAGCAAGGTAAACATGCATTCCTAGGGTTTTTAGGTACATACTCATCTTAAGCTTCCATACATCAATGTTAGAAACATCAAACATAGGACGGGTCATGAAATACATGAGTGTATAAACTATATGTGTGCAAATACAAATATAAACTATATGTGTGCAAATGCAAATGTAGATTAGCTAACTATGATCTCACTCCTAGGTGGTTAAACCTAATATCAGGAGCGTAGGCTCTGATACCATTGAAAGTACACATAGAAGGGGGTGAATAGGTGTAAGGCTAATCTAATTACAAATGATGTGGATTAACAACTAATTGCAACACACTTAGTGTAACCAAAGAGTGTAGCCGGATTTCTGGTGAAGGGCTCTGGACTATCTCCTCTAAATTCCTCTAAATAAGAGTTGAGGTGCTATATAAAGCTCTCTTGGTTCAACACAAGTATGTCACATAAACAATAGCAAGCATATAAATGATATGAACAATATGAATCAATGCAAGATATAAAGGAGAAAGAGTTTAGAGATAGTAGATCAATCGCAAACACAAATATATGTTTCGAGACTCGAGCCACTGCTCTACGTCCCCGCCTTCACACAGAAAGATTTCCACTAAATCGTCCACACAGGACTTCCCACACAGGGAATCTCCACTGAAGATTTGGATAATACAAACTAAAAGTACACAACTCTCTCCAACAAACACAATCTCTACACAAGAGGCAAGACAGAAAGCCATATAAGATCAACCTCTCAATACAGGGATAGGCACAAAGCCAACACAATCACGTCTCACTAGGGGGACAAGGCACAAAGCCAAACAATAACCTCAATTACCTCTACACTTAGAGGGATACCAACACAATCTCCACAATCACCTCTACACAAGAGGGATACCAACAAATACAAGGAATGTTACAACTCTTAGTGATCTCAAAGACCACAAAACAATGATCTTAATAGATAGGATAGATAGATAGCTCAAGTGTGAGAAAATAAAGTGTTTGGAACAAAGAAAAATACTTGAAAAAAACTCCAAATAGATATTGAAATCAAATCAAAAACCAATTCCCAAAAGACTCTCTTTTCTTTAGATTTTTCAACACTTTAAAAACAAATAAAAATAAATCTTTTAACCACAAAAACTCTTGCTGAAAAACACTTGAAAGATAGAAATTTTTCTCTTCTAAAATCTTGGTGAAATCAGCTCAAGAGAAGGCATATATATAGCCTCTCAAAAATTTGCACGTTAGCAGCCAGGAAAGGGCAAAACTGCCCTTTTGGCGACCGCGCGGTTGACCAGCCAACGGTCATTTTTATGACCGTTGTGCCTCCGGTCGACCAGGCTAAAGCCATCAGTCGACCGCCCGGCCGACCGGCCCCCAACCGAGAGTCGGGTGCTTTCAGTCGGTCGACCGCGTGGTCGACCGCCGAATGGGCTAGCCTTTGTGCACATCCCATGCACATTGTTGACCGTGACGGTCGGCCGACCACTGGTCCAGTCAATCGCCCCGTCAACCGCTAGAGCAGTCTGCCTGGGATTAAAGGGTATTGAAAACTTGCCTTTATAACTTCAATTAAATACCATAAAATCACAAAAATTTCACAAAAATAAGTTCTTATTAGATCTTTGAAATAAAAATATGAGTGACAAAAATTTAACACATATTATAAACAATTTGAACCATTTAAGTGATATTGAAATTTAGCCTTTAAATAAAATTCGTATTTTCTAAAACTAGGGTTTTTGAAATGGAAAACCGTTTTCTCCAAAACTCATGTAAATGCAAAAATATGATATTGAAATAACTTTGAAGCATATTGTATATGGACAAAATCCAATATACATATAAGATATATATATCTATGTTTTTGACATAAAATCTAAAACCGGTTAAACCAAAAACCAAAACCAATAAACTTTAAATTTGTGTGTATGTGAATTTGAGCATATCAATACTATCTAATCTTTACAATGATCTAAATATACTAAACCTAAACTGAGATTTTCTTGTCTGCAAGCCGACTCGATCCAAACACGATCCAATAAGCTTGACTCCAACCGAGTAATAGATGCGATTTTGACGTTCGAGCTCTTGAATCAACATATGAAAGCTCCAAAACTCCTTTGCTGAAGCTAAACACCTACTAATATCTTGGTCAATCACTGAAACTATTTAAATATAAGATTATTATTAAACTATAACTACATGGTTAATCATCATCAAAACTAGTGTGATGGGCCTCTGGGCCAACAAAAACATGAAAGGTTTTCAGGTAAGTCATCAACCAGAGGAGATAAGTTTTTCTTTTTGGTTTTCTTTTCTTTTAATTTTAGTTTAAATTACCAATACCACAATCTTTCAAATTTCTTTCATTTTTTTCATTTCTTTGTACATATCCACTTCCATTTTTTCCACCTTCTCTATCTATCACTTTCTTTCTAACTTAACTTTAACTCTATTTTTTCTCTTTTTCTTTACAAGAACTAAAAGAAGAACTTAACCATTTTTTGTAACCTAAAAGAGAACTTACTAAAAAGCTTTCATCACTTGTCCCTCCTCGTGGATCCCGACCCGCATAGTCACTTGTTATACTTGTAGAATTGAGTATTTGCACATACTATTCTTAAGTTTTAAAATTTTGTATTATTTGTGCAGGTAAAACCTCAATTAATGGCAACTAACTACTAACCACTAACTTCCTAACTCCTTACTTGATAATTCACATGAATCTAATAGCCTCTACTTGGCCTTACTCTTGCAAGAGCCATTCATGGCTCACGATGATGGATTCTAATACTCTAACATCTAACTCTCTAACAAGTTACCATTACTTTATTCCATACTTGCTCTAGCTACTTTTGATGGTTTAAGTGTGCTTGCTCTTGTTTGTTGAGTTTGGATGTAAAGTGATCTTATGGGTCATGCTTTGTAACACTCTTGAACCAAGGACTAGTGATGGCCAATGATTCATGTGTGGCAACTATCACTAAGAGGTTATCATAGTTAGTGGAGCCATTAGTAGTTAGTAGCTATGGGTTTACTTTCCTTTTTACTTTATTTTAGAAATAAATACGAAAATCACAATACCTTCTCTTTAATGTTTCTATCTTTATTTGCACCATACAGTTCTCTTTTCATTCTTTGTTTTTTTCTTTTCATTTTTTTGAAACATAGAAGAACCGTTAATAAACACGTGAATAGACCGGTAAAGTTTCTATTGCTTCCTGTCCATGTAGATTCGACCCGTTTAGCCTCTATACTATAACGGAATTATAGAAGAAGCCAAAGCATACACACTTTAATTCTTAATTTCAAAACGACACTTTTTGTGCACGATTTTCCCCTGATCAAATTTTGGTGCCATCCCCGACAACGGCGCCAAAATTTGAGTGGGGGAAAATCGTGCATGAAAAGTGTATGTTTAGAAATCACGAGTTAAAAGTGCGTACTTTGGCTTCCTCGATACTTCCGTTATAGCATAGAGGCTAAACAGGTCAAATCCATAGGGACGAGAAATGATAGAAGCTTTACCGGTATGTTCACGTATGTATGTTAATGGTTCTTCTATGTTTGAAAGAATGAAAAGAAAGGAAAGTGATTGCACACATTTATTGCATTATTCTTTATTACATTCCACATCTATCATGTAATAAATCTGCTAAATTCTTTATCTTAATGTCTATTTTGCAGAAGATAATCATGTGGAGAAAGAGGATAAAATCAAATAAATATCAGTTAAATTCAGATTTAACTAGATTTATTTGGTTAGAGGAGGATGATCCCAAATCCAGTTGGTTAAATACAATTTTTGGTGAAATAGGTGATTAAAGTTAAAGATCAACCGAGGATAACGTCAAATACAGAGTCCAAATCCAAAGGGATAAATGGATGAGAGAAGATCAATGGATGAGATGAAGCAATTCAGACTCAGATTCTGGCTGGATACATTTTAGTATTTGAATCATAACTTTCGCTACCAGAACTCAAATCTGATGATTCAAAATGATCCAGAAAGAGAACTTAAAGGGCTACAATTCTTAAGTTGAACATTATTTCTATTTTTGTTATTTGATAAGTGATATTTAGCAATCAATACGCCACTAAACTGCAGATCAGAACTGAATATCCACATCAAATCAAGTTGGAGATAAGGGGAGTTCAGAAATTGCCAGCTTTACTTATCTTCATACTCCTCTACCCTCTGCATTTCTCCTATAAATACCTGCACTCAAAGGCAAAGGACGACGAAGCAGAGAATAGAACTTAGGATAATTTATAGTTTGTAACTTAGGTATTTAGTTTTCTTTTATGTAATTTTTACTTTTTTTATGTAACTGAGAGGAGAGATGACTTTCATGGAGGAATGAGAGCAAGCTTATACTGCAGGTGAAACCAGTGTAAGTGATCTCTTCTTTCATTGTTATTTGAATCGAATCAAAGTTTCTTTTTCTTTCTTTACTCTTGTTTTCTTTTACTCTCCTCTGATGTGTTACAATCCAAGAGAATCCGATAGCCTCGAGGCTGCTTAGCCATTGCAAGTGCCCTTGATGGCCTATGGTGATGAACAACCATTCTCTTGCTAGTATAGTTTGCCCTTTTATTCATAATGTAGATCGAGAATGGAGAAGATCCTATACGCCATGCTTGATTGCCTTCAAAGAAAAGGTAAGTCGTCGCAACGGATCCAAGGTATATGAGCACTAAAGAGGTAAGTAATTTTTAGGTTATCTTTCTTTTCTTTTATTCTTTAGTTTCAATATCACAAGCTCCAACCATCTTTATCACTCTTTTCCATTTCTTTGTATATAATCTATTTTTCATTTTTCCATCTTCTTAATCTACCATCTTCTTCCTAATTCAACTTTAACAATTTTTCCTTTTTCTTTTAAAAAAAACTAAAGAAGAATTTTTAACCATTAATGATATCTGAAAAGAGAACTTGCTAAACAAGCTTCCATCGCTAGTCCCTCTTTGTGGATCACGTCCCGCATGGCCACTTGCTAGTGCGGTAGTATTGAGCACCTTGCACTATTGTTTTAAAAGTTTTGAAATTCTGTATTTTGTGTGCATGTTCAACCTCAATCAAATTTTGGCTCCGTTGCCGGGGAGGGACGGTAAGTAATTCTCTTTAAAGTTTACATTTTTGGTTAACTTTATTCTTTATTTTTTATACAGATTTAACAACAAGGAATTATTGCTGCAGTGGACACATAAGTGGCCTTGGACTCTACTTAAGAAAGCAGAGCCAAGAAGCCCTCAGATTTGCTACAGTCTTATGGCAAACTAAGTGAACTACTAACCTGTATTTCTGCAAGTTGGCTGAATTGCGTAGTTTAAATATCTGTAGCATTTATTTCCTTATTTGACTCATTGTATTTACTTTCTAGCCTCAACAGTAAAATGTTGATTGTAAATGCTAAAAAATGATTTAGACTTTGCATTTAGGCACGTGTCTATTTCATTATATTTTCTATTTACTGTTGAAGAGTGCTGGAGCAAAGGCACGTGTGCATAGCATCTAGTATAAGAACACTTTTAGATTGTTTACATTGCTTAAGTGTTGCTTTTCTTGTACACTGCACTAAATTGATCTAAGGGCTTGTTCTATGAACAAGATAAGGTGGGGAAGTCATTACCATCTCTTAGCCCACAAACAATCTCCTCACTCACTAACCCAAGCCTAACTAAAATGAGTAGACGTTGGCCCTAAGGACATCTCGGACTCAATTAGGAGATTATCCTAAGGGGGAAAGGTGTTGGAATTTGACTCCTGCCAAATCAGTGTCTAGGAAGGGGATTAAGGGCCGAAAGCCCGAAGGTTGGTGGTTACTTAATTAAGGAACGTCTTTGACGGATAACCTCCCACCAATCTTGTCCTGACCTGGCTGATTAGCTTATGGTCAAAGTCTACATTATACCTCCTATGGACAGTCTAACCAGTTAGGAGTCGTCTAGATCAAAGGTCTACCCTAATTTAGGTTAGAATTTTTTCTTTTTTGTTTGCTATTTGTTTGTTTTTTCTTTGTTTGTGTTTTATTGTGTGATATGGCTTATAACAATAATTTTTTCAATTTTAATGGTAATCCATATTACACACCAATCTCTTTTTCGGATATTACCAACCCGACATATCATAACTTTAACCAACCTAGTACGCCGGATTTGTCTTATCCGAATCAATATAACCCATGCCCCCAATCTTATAACCATAATTTTCAAAATAATTTTAACTCTTCACAGAGTCAGTGAGGATTCACCTCCCCCGAGTCAAATTTTCAACCAACTTGTCCTCTTTATCCACCTTGTCCGCAATATTTCCAAGATTCATACTCAGTTCCACCAGTCCAAAATAGAAAATCATCAATTTTGGAAATGAGTATGCGTGAATCCAAACAACAATCACAAAATCTGATGGACTCACAATTTTATCACCAATTCCAAAACAACATTTCATCTTTTTAAGACCAATCGCAACAAAACGATGAACCTATCAACTATGAAAATATGCTTGAAGCCATGATTCAGGTATAAAACGCACGTAATCATGACATAGATATGATGGTCCAATCTCTACATTCTCACTGTTTGGTCAGTTCTGATGTCGGTAACCATTCTGTTAGAGCTGAAGAGTCATGTTGTTTTGGAACACAAGGTTCCATTTCAGCACAAGCATTTGAACTTGCCCAAACTCCAAATTTTAAAAGTGTTGGCCCAAAGGCCTATCACCCTAGTTTTGATGATGATCAACTCATGTAGTTATATTTACTAATGATCTTGTGTTTAATTAGTGACAGATTCATTATCAAGATCTTAGTAGGTGCATAGCTCAACAAAGGATAAAATGTCAAGATTTGGAGCTAGCACGGTGTGATCCAAGGAGCTTTTGGATCAAGCTTGGACCAAGTCAAGAAGATGAGAAGCCTTCAAGGGAAGACTTCAAGGAGATGAAGACTTGTGTCTAGGTATAAGATTTTGTTTTTGTTTTAGTTAAAAATGTAAAGGATAGATAGTTGGTGGATTGCTCAAGTACATATACACACACACTCTTGAATTAGAATTGTTTTCATAAAAGATTTTTTTTTTGGTTTAGAAAAGATTTTTCATTTTGAAAAATATAAGTTTGGTTTTTGGTATTTATCATATACATATCTTTAAACCAAAATCAAGTTTAGAGCTTTATGACAAAAACATAGATATTTCATCTTAATTGTGTAGTGGATCATATCCATACACACTATGCTTTAAAAGTATATCTTGTTTTTATATTTGATGAAGATTTGGAAAAATATGTTTTGGAAAATATTGTTTTAGAAAAATACAGTTTTTATCATGGGCCAAATATTTTCAAGTTACAAAAATAGTCCAATCTTTTATAACATGCCTTGATTTTGTGCAAGCATGTTTGTATATTAAAGTATATTGGTAAAACTATTTTTGTAGATTTTTATGTATTTTATTGGATTTTATATGAGCCAAAAAGACAAACTTTTTGATCCCAGAAAAACTGTTTCAGGCTTCAGCCAAGTCGACTAGTCGAATTAACTAGTCGACTAATCCTGAAGTCGGTCGATCGGGACGGTCGACCGACGTGCACAGACGTGCACACCTGTGTGTACTGGTGGTCGGTCGACCGTGCCGGTCGACCGCTCCAGAGAGCAGTGCTCTCTGGAAAGTTCGGTCGACCGCACCGGTCGACCGTGGCTCCAACGGTCAGAAATCTGACCGTTGGCGGTCGACCAGGCCGGTCGACCGGCAGTTCTGACAGATCCCAACGGCTAGTTTTCTGGCAGCCTATAAATTGGGGGTCTTGTCATTGTTTTTACACAAGATTTTAGGAGAGCTTTGAGCCAGTTTTTCCCATACTTTCAGAAGAGTTTTCTCCACAAAATAGTGAGCAAATATTTCCTATCTAAAGGGAAGATTTTATAAAGAGTGTTTAAAAGTGATTCTTTGAGTTTTCCTCCACATTTTCTCATCCTTGTTTTTCTCACACCACACTTGAGCAACCATTGATTATACATCCTATAGGTGTGTTGTAGTGAGAGTGCTTTAGGTGATCAAAGTGTTGTGATCACCAAAGATTTCATCTTTGTTCTTTGAGGAGACGGGCAAGTGTGCTCGTCGTTGTTCTGAGTTCGGGTGCGGACTCGGTTGTTTGAGGTGCGGCCTCGGCGAGCCGGTGGGCTTGCGGTGTGTACGGGACTAGAGAGTCCGAGGGCTTATAGGTGTTGCGGCACCGAGGAGAGATCCATTGGGATCTTGCATAGTGGAAATCCTTCGTGTGTCGAAGGCGGGGATGTAGAGCAAGTGTGCTCGAACCTCGAAACATACCCTTGTGTTCGCGATTGCTCACTCTCTCTCTCTCTTTGTCTCTTTTATATCTTGCATAGCTTATATTGTCTTTACATTTACATGCTTGATATATGTTGTGTGCATAATTGATATATATACTTGCGTGGGATTATTGCTAACACTTGTATTCAACCAAGAGAGCCAACGCAGCACCTCAACCCATTCAAGGAGAGTCTAGAGGAGTTTGTCCAGAGCCCTTCACGGGGAATTCGGCAACACTCTTGGTTATACGTGGTGTTTAGTGTAAAAGATTTAATTAGGTCATAATTGTTTTTAGCTTCCGCATCATTTGCATCATTCATCATTAAGTGACCATTAGATTAGCCATCACCTATTCACCCCCCATTCTAGGTGATTTACAATTGGTATCTGAGCTTGGTACTCTGATTTTGGTCTAACAACCTAGAGTAAAAGATCCTTATTTTTAGGCTAATCACATATCTTTGTACACACACCATGGACTTCATGTCACCACCCATGTTTGACATTGCTAACATCCATATATGGAAGGTGAAGATGTCCTTGTACCTCAAAGCCTTAGGTTTTCATGTATATCTTGCCACTACTAATAATGCATATTGTATAGATGGTAAGAATTTTGAGGCTAATGCAAAAGCCCTTCATGCTTTAAAGTCTACCCTAGATGATGTTTATTTATCTAGAGTTTCTAACTTTGATTCGGCTTTTGTAGTGTGGAATACCCTCATCTCCCTCGGTGAAAATGAACAATACTATGCGGGGAGCGATTCGGACGTTGGAAGCGACACCTCCAACGTGTGCTATATGGTCCAAGGGGATAACCCCTTGAGGTAAACTCCGAATCTGATGATGAGGACATGTCATATGATGAGCTCACTTCATTTTGTCAAACTATTCTTGAGAAATATGACATGATTAAGAAAGATAATAAAAATTTGAAAAAGAATATTGCTTGCATGCATGTAGAACAAGACTCTTTTAAATCTAAGATTGCATGCTTAGAAAAGGAAAATAAATATTTGAAAAATGAGAATGTTTCCTTATTTTCAAATTGAATGATTTGTGTGAAGGAAACAATACTTTGAAAAATAAAATTGACTTGGTGGAAAAACAAAAAGAAGTTGTTTTTCAAGAAAATATTACTTTGAAAAGAAAATTTGTTGAAAAAGAAAAAGAATTTGTTTCTAAAAAGAAAAAAAAATGATTCTATATCTCACCATGCTTTACATGCCACAACTAATGAGATTAAGAATTTGAAAAATAAAATGGATGGTTTGAGTTCAACTTTGAACTCTTGTGCTTTTAATCATTCTAGGTTGGAGTCAATGTTTTCAAAGAAACAAACTCCACATGTTCATGCATATCATAACCATGCATTTGCTTATGTTGCACAACATGATCACACTCCTACACATAAGCATACTAAGGTGTACGTATGTACACATTGTGGCCGCAAAGGCCATTTAGTAAAATACTGTTATGATAGATTAGGTCATTTTAATTTTGCTAAAAATAAAAGATTTTGGGTTCCTTACAACAAAGCTAACCCCCGTGGACCCTACAAGAAAATATGGGTACCTAAAACCCCCACCATTTGCTTTTGATGTAGGTGAGGGCTCTCACAAGACGTGAGAGGATTGGTGCCTTGGTAATGGATGCAATAGACTTGATGGACATACTTTTGGATGCATCGCTATCAAGGAGCTTTGGTGGAAAGACCACCATGTTAGGAGTTTTGGAGTTGGTAACAATTTCTAAACTCCTACTTTTATGCACATGCTTTTAATTTCATATATCATATAGCATGTTCATATTTTTGTGTGCTTCATGTGGTATTTACATGTTTAAATGAAGATTTTATCAAAACGTGCATGTATACATATACAATTAGTGAATTACAATTGATTCATATATGATTGAACTTCATGCTCATTTGTACCCACTATATGCATATGTATAGACTAGTTTTGATGATTCTCATTTATACATGCTTTGCCAATTTTTATGCTTTACTTCATGTATATGTATTTTTTAATTCAAATCTAATAAATATACATGTATACCCGTGAGTCTCTTGCCTTCATGCAAACATCATTAATAGACTCTTTTAGATTTGGGATATGTATGTGTATTGTTAGATTTAGATTAATCATACATATACCATGAAGATTAGTGTTTTTGATTTTTCGTGTTTTTTGTTAAAATGTGACTTTTGATCTTTTTGAGCTTCATTGACTATTTTCATAAAAATGCTATTTACATGATCATTTAACACTCACATTTTTATTAAAAACATTTTGAGCCTTATAGACCATGAGTGCTTAAATTTTTATGTATCTAGTTATGTTTATGAAAAACAAAAGATTTGATATATTTGAAGGATTTTTAACTAGTTTTTCAAAAACAATTTATACTAGTTATTTGTTCTTCAAAAAAAATTTTGAGATTGACACATGATTCTAGTTTTCTCAAAATTTGATGCTTCATGATTTGAATATTAGTTTATATGTTAGTTTTTGTCAACACTAGGATTTATACTTGTACATATCGTGGGCCACAAATAAATCTATTTATATTTGTGCTTGAATGCTTATTTGAACCCATGAAATGTGCTTGTATTGCTTGGTTTTGATGATACATACATTTTTAAACTTATATTCCCACTTTTTGGATTTGATTTATGATCATGTGTTTTTCATTTCATGTATATGTGTATTTTGCCAAACTTTAAGATATACATGTATACCTCTTGAGTCATTTGCCTTTAATGCAAATCTATTTATATGGACTCAATTGTGTTTAAGAGATATGTATGTATACTTATTGTGTTGTCAAAACATACATATATCTTGAAATATAAATTTTGTTTTTAATAAAAATGTGTGATGATTTAAAGGTATATTGAGATTTATTGACATTTCTTTTTGCTTTATTCCTTGCTTGAAGGATTTCGTACTAGTTTTAAAATATTTTCATATTAACTAGTGCAATCTCTTCATATGGTAGAGTATATGATAAGCTTACTCATCAATTGGTATCATTGGATATTTTCAATTGATATCAATATGATTTTTATGTACTCGTATTTTGATTGTATGTATGAATGCTTTCAAATTTAAATTATATCAATTTCTATTGGTATTATCTTTTCATACATATATGTGATCTAGTTGCTAAGCTTAATTCAACTTTCAATTGGTAATTCTTAAAGCTTATGCAATATGTTTTCAAATTTGATATCAAAGTAAAAAAAAAATATATGTTGATTTGATATCTCAAAATGTGTTTTATTAAGAAAGTTCAAAATTTAAAGGAAAATTCAAAATTTTTGATTTGTATTTCCTATATGCAAGGAGAGCTTAACATCTCTCCTACATATAGATTCATGTTGAGTATATCATAAATTGAGGAGCTTGACAACTCTTCTTTATATGATATACGTGTGTAGGGGGAGCTTCACATCTCCTCTTATGCATTACATAATATGTGTTATGTGAGTTAGGGCTTGTCATCCCGTCTTCATGTAATGCATATGTGTAGGGAAGCTAACTTAGCGTCTTCCTCTTCATGAATGTATATCGCATATAAATCTTTATTGATTGATTTGTTTCACCCCTTCTTGATCTTTTTGTTTTTGACAAAAAAGGGGGAGAAAAATTTGTTTGATTTGATTTTACTTTGAACCCTTTGTTGATGATTGACAAAAAGGGGGAGAAGTATTTGAGTATATATATGCATGTTTTCATTTCTTAAGGGAGAGTAGTATTTGTCTTCCTTGTTATTTATGCATATATGTTTTGTTTTGCAAATAGGAGAAAAAGATTTATTTTGTTTCATCTCCATCATTTGCATACATATTGATGAGCTTTATTGTCATATCTTATTATTTATTGTTATGCATGAGTTAAGGGGGAGCTTCTTTGAAGCTTTACTTTAATCCATGCATATATAACCTCATGAGTTTTGTCATCATCAAAAAGGGGGAGATTGTTGGCCCAAAGGCCTATCACCCTAGTTTTGATGATGATCAACTCATGAAGTTATATTTACTAATGATCTTGTGTTTAATTAGTGACAGATTCATTATCAAGATCTTAGTAGGTGCATAGCTCAACAAAGGATAAAATGTCAAGATTTGGAGCTAGCACGGTGTGATCCAAGGAGCTTTTGGATCAAGCTTGGACCAAGTCAAGAAGATGAGAAGCCTTCAAGGGAAGACTTCAAGAAGATGAAGACTTGTGTCTAGGTGTAAGATTTTATTTTTGTTTTAGTTAAAAATGTAAAGGATAGATAGTTGGTGGATTGCTCAAGTACATATACACACACACTCTTGATTTAGAATTGTTTTCATAAAAGATTTTTTTTTTGGTTTAGAAAAGATTTTTCATTTTGAAAAATATAAGTTTGGTTTTTGGTATTTATCATATACATATCTTTAAACCAAAACCAAGTTTAGAGCTTTATGACAAAAACATAGATATTTCATCTTGATTATGTAGTGGATCATATCCATACACACTATGCTTTAAAAGTATATCTTGTTTTTGTATTTGATGAAGATTTGGAAAAATATGTTTTGGAAAATATTGTTTTAGAAAAATACAGTTTTTATCATGGGCCAAATATTTCCAAGTTACAAAAATAGTCCAATCTTTTATAACATGCCTTGATTTTGTGCAAGCATGTTTGTATATCAAAGTATATTGGTAAAACTATTTTTGTAGATTTTTATGTATTTTATGGGATTTTATATGAGCCAAAAAGACAAACTTTTTGATCCCAGAAGAACTGTTTCAGGCTTCAGCCAAGTCGACTAGTCGAATTAACTAGTCGACTAATCCTGAAGTCGGTCGACCGGGACGGTCGACCGACGTGCATAGACGTGCACGCCTGTGTGTACTGGTGGTCGGTCGACCGTGCCGGTCGACCGCTCTAGAGAGCAGTGCTCTCTGGAAAGTTCGGTCGACCGCACCGGTCGACCGTGGCTCCAACGGTCAGAAATCCGACCGTTGGCGGTCGACTGGGCCGGTCGACCGGCAGTTCTGACAGATCCCAACGGCTAGTTTTCTGGCAGCCTATAAATTGGGGGGTCTTGTCATTGTTTTTACACAAGATTTTAGGAGAGCTTTGAGCCAGTTTTTCCCATACTTTCAGAAGAGTTTTCACCACAAAATAGTGAGCAAATATTTTCTATCTAAAGGGAAGATTTTATAAAGAGTGTTTAAAAATGATTCTTTGAGTTTTCCTCCACCTTTTCTCATCCTTGTTTTTCTCACACCACACTTGAGCAACCATTGATTATACATCCTATAGGTGTGTTGTAGTGAGAGTGCTTTAGGTGATCAAAGTGTTGTGATCACCAAAGATTTCATCTTTGTTCTTTGAGGAGACGGGCAAGTGTGCTCGTCGTTGTTTTGAATTCGGGTGCGGACTCGGTTGTTTGAGGTGCGGCCTCGACGAGCCGGTGGGCTTGCGGTGTGTACGGGACTAGAGAGTCCGAGGGCTTGTAGGTGTTGCGGCACCGAGGAGAGATCCATTGGGATCTTGCATAGTGGAAATCCTTCGTGTGTCGAAGGCGGGGATGTAGAGCAAGTATGCTCGAACCTCGAAACATACCCTTGTGTTTGCGATTGCTCACTCTCTCTCTCTCTCTCTCTCTCTCTCTCTCTTTGTCTCTTTTATATCTTGCATAGCTTATATTGTCTTTAAATTTACATGCTTGATATATGTTGTGTGCATAATTGATATATATACTTGCGTGGGATTGTTGCTAACACTTGTATTCAACCAAGAGAGCCAACGCGGCACCTCAACCCATTCAAGGGGAATCTAGAGGAGTTTGTCCAGAGCCCTTCACGGGGAATTCGGCAACACTCTTGGTTATACGTGGTGTTTAGTGTAAAAGATTTAATTAGGTCATAATTGTTTTTAGCTTCCGCATCATTTGCATCATTCATCATTAAGTGACCATTAGATTAGCCATCACCTATTCACCCCCCTCTAGGTGATTTACAAAAAGTGACATTGACAGTTTGGCAAGTTATTCCTTTCCTGAAATTGAACTTGAAAATGAATATGATTATGAACCTCAACTTAGTGATTCAATTCTACTTCCTGATTCAATTATGACTCCGGTATTTTCACCTGATTTCAATCTTTTTCCCGAGTCAACATTGGATCCTGTGCCAATTCATAATAAAATTGAATCGCCCATCTTTGATGATCATCATATTGAACTTAACAAATTTTATAATTTTGAAAGTCCCATTGACAAATTGGCAAGTTCTCATTTTTATGAAATTGAACTCAATGAGAAATGTGACCTAGATTCTCAATTTTGTGATCCAGTTCAAATTCTCGAATCAATATTGACTCCTGTTTTGTTACCCAACTTGAGTAATATTTTAGAGTCATTTTTTATTCCATACCTGTCATTCTTAAACTTGAATCACCAATATTAAGTCATATTCCATTGTGGAAAAATGAATGTGGACTTGAGTTTCAACTTCTTGATTTGGACCCACTTCCTGAACCAATCTCGACTCCTGAACCTTTACTTGACTTAAGTCACTTTTCTGAGTCGGTATTAGTTCCTGTACTTTCTAAGTCCAAGTCAATCATTCTATCTTTTCATACTCCATTTTGGGACAAGGCGGTTGACAAAATTGACTCCGAAATCAATTATGGAATTTAGAAATTAGATGGGGTCAAATTTTTAATAAAAATCCTTCATGTATACATCATTTTAGTGGGTTATATTAGAGAGATTTCTGGTGGGTTCTTTCGAACTCCATGCAAAGTCGATTGGGCCGCATTTCATAGACCAATCAGACCACCACCGGAACCACCACCTTAAGGTAGTATTTTCCTTCCCTGTCTTCTTTTTCATGCATCTATGCATTAATTCATATATTAAGGACAATGCATGAGATAGGTGTGGGGGAGGGTTCTAACATAACTTAGGTTTTTCTTTTTATTAAAAAAATTAACATTTTCTTTACTTTTAAAAACTTTTGAAAATTGAAACAATATTTTGACATATTTTTTGTAAGAAATTAAGTCAATTTTAAGGAATAATAAAATCAAAATTAGTATTTCCTAAACATTGTCAAAATAAGATTATTTGTTTGATTTTTAGAGTTAGGAAGATAATTTGTCAAAGTAATTTAGTCTTGATCTTTACCTTACTGAAATATGCACACTTCATACACTTACACACTTAGGGTTCAAAAAACGAAGATTCTTATGCCTTATAAAAAAAGAAAAAATATATCTATGAAAGATGAACAAATCTAATTATTGATTAGCTAGGTGCTTTAGCCGAAGTAAGCCTTGATATTTATGCGAAAGATGATTAGATAAGTTTGAAAAAAAAAATATAAAAAAATCCTTTGATTAAGCTGGGTAATTGTGCCTAATAAAGCATAAGTATTCATGCCTAAAAGTGGTTCATATAATAAAATCCTTAATTTTGTGGCCTTGTTTGCTCGAGTCTTAAGTCCTTGGGGTGTTTTCTCACCCGATGTCCTAAGACCGTTTGGTTTGGGAGTCATCGATTAAAGGCTCGTTATATGGGCAAATTAGAAAGCCTAATAGAACTAAAGAATAATACCACCAAAATATAATAAGGCATAAGAGTTAGAGTTAAAGAACCCTTAGTTAAAATTTTCACGGTTATAAGGTGTGTACGACTTAGGGTAAAGTAATAGACTAGATGAGAAGTACAATTTGACTCCTTACTTTGATTGATAACAAATTTTTGAATAGAGACTAAGTTTAGCAATGAAAAATTTAGTTTTCCTATAACTTATAGATTACTTAAATCTTACAATAATATTTCAAATATTTTCTTTCAAAATGTGTTTTTAAAATGTTAACATTTTCTTTTTTTTTTTATGGATTTTGTGGGTGCAGTCCACTGAAAACCCTCACGAGACAAAACTCGTCCTTTAGGTGTAACCTAGAGGTTTAACGGCTTGTTGCACAAGCTCAGTGCAATCGCGTGACCTGCGAAAGTGGTCAAATAATCTTTGGTTTAGTTTTGTTGCTTTGCTCGAGGACGAGCAAAAGACCGGTGTGGGGTGCGATTGCACACATTTATTGCATTATTCTTTATTACATTCCACATTTATCATGTAATAAATCTGCTAAATTCTTTGTCTTAAATGTCTATTTTGCAGAAGATAATCATGGGGAGAAAGAGGTTAAAGTCAAATAAATATCAGTTAAATTCAGATTTAACTAGATTTATTTGGTTAGGTGATCTCAAATCCAGTTGGTTAAATTCAATTTTTGGTGAATTATGTAGTTAAAGTTAAAGATCAACCGAGGATAACGTTTAATACAGAGTCCAAATCCAAAGGGATAAATGGATGAGAGAAGATCAATAGATGAGATGAAGCAATTCAGCCTCAGATTCTGGCTGGATATATTTTAGTATTTGAATCATAACTTTCACTACTAGAACTCAAATCTGATGATTCAAAATGATCCAGAAAAAGGACTTAAAGGGCTATAACTCTTAAGTTGATAATTATTTCTAATTCTATTATTTGGTAAGTGATATTTAGCAATCAATACACCACTAAACAACAGATCAGAACTGAATACCCACATCAAATCAAGTTTGGAGATAAGGGGAGTTCAGAAATTGCCAGCTTTACTTATCTTCATACTCCTCTACCCTCTGCATTTCTCCTATAAATACCTGCACTCAAAGGCAAGGACAACGAAGCAGAGAATAGAACTTAGGATAATTTGTAGTTTGTAACTTAGGTTTTTAGTTTCTTTATATGTAATTTTTACTTTTTTTTATGTAACTGAGAGGAGAGACGACTATCATAGAGGAATGAGAGCAAGCTTGTACTGCAGGTGACACCAGTGTAAGTGATCTCTTCTTTTATTGTTATTTGAATCGAATCAAAGTTTCTTTTTTTTTCTTTACTCTTGTTTTTCTTTTACTCTCCTCTGATGTGTTGCAATCCAAGAGAATCCGATAGCCTCAAGACTTCTTAGCCGTTGCAAGTTCCCTTGATGGCCTGTGGTGATGAACAACCCTTCTCTTGCTAGTATAGTTTGCCCTTTTATTCATAGTGTAGATCGAGAATAGGGAAGATCCTATACACCATGCTTGATTGCATTCAAAGACAAGGTAAGTCATCGCAACGGATCCAAGGTATATGAGCACTAAAGATGAAAGTAATTTTTAGGTTATCTTTCTTTTCTTTTATTCTTTAGTTTCAATATCACAAGCTCCAACCATCTTTATCACTCTTTTCCATTTCTTTGTATATAATCTATTTTTCATTTTTCCATCTTCTTAATCTACCATCTTCTTCCTAGTTCAACTTTAACTATTTTTCCTTTTTCTTTTAAAAAAACTAAAGTAGAATTTTTAACCATTAATGGTATCTGAAAAGAGAACTTGCTAAACAAGCTTCCATCGCTAGTCCCTCCTTGTGGATCATGACCTGCATAGCCGCTTGCTATCGCGGTAGTATTGAGCACCTTGCACTACTATTTTAAAAGTTCTGAAATTCTGTATTTTGTGTGCAGGTTCAACCTCAATCAGAAAGCAAAGAATGTAAAGAGAATACGGTGAAAACAAAGAAGTGAAAAACATAGAAGAGTTGCTATGAATTTTAGGTTTTTAAAACAAGGTAAAAAGAAAAGACAAAAGAGATACAAGAAAACTCATAACTACTAACTACTAATGGCTCCACTAACATGCTAACCTCTTAGTGATAGTTGCCTCACATGTACCATTGGTCATCACTAGTCCTTTGTTCAAGAGCTTTACAAAGCATGGCTCATTAGATCACTTTCACATCCAAACTCAACAAAATAAGAGCAAGCTACACTTAAACCATCAAAACTTACTAGAGCAAGCATGGAATAAAGTAATGGTCCCTTGTTAGAGAGTTAGACGTTAGAGTTTTAGAATCCATCATCATGAGACATCAATGGCTCTTACAAGAGCAAGGCCAAGTAAAGGCTATTAGATTCATGTGGATTATTAAGTAAGGAGTTAGCAAGTTAGTAGTTAGTAGTTAGTTGCCATGAGAGAAAATTAGCTAAGCATGTAAAAGGAGTTAGAAAGAAGAAAACAAGTAGAGATAAAGAGAGAATCTTTCATAGAGTTTCTCCCTCCATTACAAGCACTCTTACTTTCACCCTATGTACTACTCTCTTCCTTATTACATGATCTATAAGAAATAAAAATACAAAAGAGGAAGAGAAGAACAACTAACCTAAACTACCCCTAAAACTACATACATGGAAAAGAAACAACCCTAAAACTCTCCTCAGAATCTCTCTGTTCTGAAAATCCCAGAGTATTTATAGGCCTTGGGGGGCACCAAGGGGGGTATTAAGGGGCCGCGCGTCAAATCCTGACGCACGGCTCCATAAAGCCTGCGCGGCTATGGCTGCGTTTTCATAGCCATCTCGTAATAGCGCGCGTGGCGCCGCCTGTCACACCTTGTCGGTTTGTTCCCCTGTCAAATGTAGCCCCTGGTTCCTGGATATGGGCACCTAGTTTTGACAGAACCACCTTCCAAAGTCAATTGCTATATTTGTAGGCTTTAAATCACCAAATAAATGAGATTTTTGGCTTCTTCTTCATTTCATGCCATAGACCTAGAAATATACAAAAGATATGTTATTAACAGAATTTAATATTGAATAAATGTGAAGATGTGGTATGAAATATGCATATTTAGAGACTAATCATTGACTCAATTGCATCTTATCCTAGTCATGACTTGAGCTAGTGTTTCTTAAGTTTTACTAAAGTGTCCACTTTTCTTTCCATATTGGAGAGTCTTGTTTCCATATCCGAATTTTGGAAAGAGGGTGGAAGACTTTGTTGGGAAAATTTTGTTAATAAGGAGATTGTTAGAAATTGTTGGATAATTTGGGCCTTGATTGATTATTGTTGTTTGGGCCTCATGAAAATTTAGGTGATTCTCCAACCGAGGATGAATATGGATTATTGGCGGGCCTTGTGAAGTCTGCATTCATATGTTCGGGCAATGTTTGATGAGCTGGAAAGACAGTGCATTCCTCGAACACGTGGTTCATGGCTTGACAGTAAGTACAACCCGCCGAAGTTGTTGGGCTGACTTTATTCACCGAGACTGGCTCCTTAGTTTCAAGAGCTTCTAGTCTTCGTATCACAATGGCTAGTTTAGCTTCAATAGCTATGTTTGTCTCAATGGAATGGGCACCTCCTTTAGAAGAGCTAGGGTCGCCAGTCCTAAATTTTTCCAGAGTTGGTTCCCATTTAATGATCTTATCAGCCAAATCTTCATATAATAACCATTCTTCATCTTCATTATTTTCAAAAATCCTCCTTGGCACATGGATTCTAATAGGGTTTTCATTTGGTATTCTAATCCATCATAAAGAGCTTGACAAAGTCGCTGTTTCTCTATCCCATGATGAAGGTATTGGGCAAGGAGGTCCTTAAAGCTTTCGAAGTACTTCTAAAAAGGTTCATTAGCTGTTTGCTTAAACTGCAAGATGCTTTTCCTAATTTATGCAGTCTTGTGAACAGGATAGAATTTCTTCAAGAAGGCCTTGACGAAATTATCCCATGATGATATAGAACCGACTTTTAGATTGTAGAGCCATTTCTTTACTAAGCCTTTAAAAAGAATGGGACAAAACATAACTTAACAGCATCTACTCCTAGGTTGGGTATTTTCATCATGAGACATACTTTCTCAAAGTCCCTTATGAAAAAGTATGCATCCTCAGATTTAAATCGATGAAACTTGGGAAGAGTGTTGACGTATTGTGGTTTCAGCTCAAATTGATTGTCTCCTACATCGGGGAGCTGAATGCAAGATGAAAGAGAGGTCCTAATAGAATAGAACCTATCCTACAGTGATGGTGGTTGTGCCATATGTGGATCGGGTTTGGGTTTGGGTGGTGAACTATTCCTACTTAGTCTAGATGTGGCCGGGTCTCTTAATCAAGCTGACATGCCCAGTTAACAAAGAAGTTCACCTAATCAATCAAGAAAACAAAAAGAAATCTAGTCTAGGGTAAGCCTAGACCTAGATGACTCTTAACTTTAGACTGTCTTTGGGAGGTATATTGTCGACCTTAACCACAAGTTAATCGGCCAGGTAGGTGGTGATTTGTCTCTAAAAATGCATATTTCATACCACATCTTCACATTTATTTAATAACAATCTGCTAATAACATCTCTCTTGCATCTTTCTAGGTCCATGGCGTGCAATGAAGAAGAAGCCCTAAATTACTATTTAATTGGTGATTAAAGGTCTACTAAGATAACCATTGACTTTGGAGGGTGGTTTCATCAAAACCAGGGGCCCAAATCTGAAAACCAGCAAGTACATCCACAGGGGGACATCCGGGAAGCGCGCAGCAGGTGGCGCTGCGCGCTCCTCCCAAGTATTGCCGCGGAAACGAGGCAAATGCCGCATTTCCGCGGCAATCTTGTGGAGCCGCGCGTCGAGATTCTACGTGCGGCTCCGTACAGCCCCATTGGTGCCCCCATTCGCCTATAAATACCCCTTTTGTGCTCTGAAGAGAGAGATATCTAGAAAATAGTGTAGTTTTAGGGTAGTTTTCTTCTCGGTGTTGTAGTTTAGTTTAGGTTAGGTTAGTTCTTCTTCTTCCTCTTTGTATTTTCCATTTTGTTTTAGAACTTGTATTAAGAGAAAGAGTGATACATGAGTAAAATGAAAGAGTGCTTGTAATAGAAGGTGACAAGCTATGAAAGGTGCTCTCTTTATCTCTGTTTGTTTTCTATCTAACTCTTTTTACATGTTTAGCTAGTCTTTTCTCTCATGGAAACTAACTACTAACCACCAACTAGTCTAACTTCTTATTTGATAATCCACATGAATCTAATAGCCTCACTTGGCCTTGCTCTTCCAAGAGCCATTGATGGCTCATGATGATGGATCTAACACTCTAACTTCCTAACTCTCTAACAAGCTAACATTACTTTACTCCATGCTTAATTTTAGTTTTGATGGTTTAAGTGTAGCTTGAACTTGTTTTGTTGAGTTTGGATGTGATGAGTTACATATGGGCTATTCTTTGCAACGCTCTCGAACCAAAGACTAGTGATGGCTAATGATACATGTGAGGTAACTATCACTAAGAAATTAGCATGTTGGTGGAGTCATTAGTAGTTAGTAGCCGTGAGTTTTCTTTCTTTTTCACTTTGTTTTAGATATACAAACAAAAATCACAAACATTTTATCTTCTATGTTTCTCACTTCTTTGTGTTTCACTGTACTTCTCTTTTCATTCTTTTCTTTCTTTTCTTTTTCATTCTTTAAAACTTTGAAGAACCATGAACATACACGTGAACATACCGTGTAAGCTTCTATCGCCTCCCGTCCTTATGGATTCGACTCGTTTTAGCCTCTATGCTATAATGGAAGTATCGAGGAAGCCAAAGCACACACTTTAAATATCAATTTTAAAACATACACTTTTTTTGCGCGGTTTTCCCCCAATTAAATTTTGGCGCCATTGCCGGGGATGGAAACAGTTTGATTTCACGTTTGTGTTAACTTTTCTTCTTTGTTTTTGGTGTGCAGGTTAAATTTTTAGCGTTGTAGAAGTTCACACTTTCGCTTGTGTGGTCGGGTAAATTCTTGTATATTTTTATACTCTGATGCTAATTTTATATTACCGCACACTATAAATAATTTTAAGAACTAAAATACAGAAATTGGATACTTTAAAACGGTTTAGACATTTGCATCTAGGCTCGTATCAATTTTTATTCCAATATATTGTATTTTATTCATGTGTTGTTGTGATATTGATAGGAGATGTACATATGGCATTGCATATAGTATAGGACAAACACGTGCGTGATTTACTCTCTTTATGTGTTCATTCTTATCTATATTGCACACTTGCACAAATTAAACTTAAGGGCAAAATCTAAGACAACATAAGGTGGGAAAGTCATTACCCTCCCTTAGACTAAAAATCACCTCCCCACTCACACAACCCATGCCTAAATAAAACTTGCTAGGTGTTGGCCCGTAGGGACATCTCGGTCTCATTTAAGAGATTGACCTAAGGGAGAAATTGTTAGAAGTTGACTCTTGTCAAATCGGTATCTAAGGTTGGGGATTAAGTGTTGGCCCAAGGTTACAATCACCCGTTTTTAGTGTGTTTTGATGATTACAAAACATATTAGTTATTTGTACTAATAATATTTGTTGTTTTTAGTGTGTTTCAGGGTTCTAATGAAACTAGAAGGTTTCTTTCCTAAAGGAAGGTGTTTTGACTCAAGTCACCTCAATTCGGGCTCAAGAATCAAGTTTTCAAGATCATATGGAGAAGCCCACTTGAAGAACTTGTAGTCCTTAGAACCAATGTAAGAAATAGTTTGTTAAAGTTTGAGTTTGGAAAATTGGCTCTAGGATACACACACACATTTTTGTATACAAGTTTTCATGTTTAAAACTTTGTGTTTCTAAGTTTCATGCCTCAACAAATATACATGACTCTAAGTTTTACAAAGGTATATATATCATGTTTAAAAATCATGTATACTCTTTCTAGCATGATACTTAGTTTTCTTTACTTCAATTTTTTTTTATATCTGCAGTTTGCTCTCGGGTTTTCTGGGTCGACCGCCCGGTCGACCGCCTTCAGGAAACCTTGTTTCTGTTTTGAGGACGGTCGACCCGAGCGGTCGACCTGAGCCCAACGGCTACTGCCAGCAGGGCGGACGGCCGACCGGACCGGTCGACCGCCAAGCCTGCAGAGCCCCAACAGCTCTTTCCTCTTTTGTGTATTTCTGAAATCTGTTTTTGTAATCTGTTTTGGCAGACTTTTTCTGAGTTGTTGGAGATCTTTTTCAGATCAAATAAGCTTAAAATAAATTGTTTTTAACCTTTCCTCTCCCTATAAATAGAGGAGATAGGTCCCTTGCATTTCTCACCAAGAAAAATCCCTAAGTTTTCATAGTTTTCAAAAGAGAAGAAAAGTTTTTAAGCTCTCCATTTTCTCATTCTTTCTTGAGCTTGTTTTCAGTTGTGTTCTCTAGAAAAAATCATTCTACAACTGAGTTTTCTCACTACACTTCTTAGAGTTAAAATTCCCTACTCAATCTATAAGGAAGTTGTAAAAGAGTGAGAGTTTGTAAGAAGTTTAGTGATCTTGTTGTGATCACTTTAGTTACCTGTGTTCATCTTGTTCTTGTGGAGACACCTCTTCGGTAGAGGTTATTGTAAGTGGTGGAGCTCGGTGCTCGGGTCTTTGGTAGACCGTTGTAAGCGTCCTCGGTGGATAGTGGAAACCCTTCACGGAGGTGAAGGCGGGGAGTAGAGCGGTGGCTCGAACCTCGAAACAAACATCTTGTGTTTGCGATTGCTTTGTGTCCCTTTTTCTTTAAATTTCTCTTGCACTCTATTGCTTTCAAATTACTTGCTTGAGATCTTGTTTTCATTCCTTGTGATATATTATGTGCATTTCATCATTGCATATTATTCATTCTTGTTCGATCAATTCTCATACAACAAGGTTGCATTGCGCACCTCTAACCCATTCAAGGGGAATCAGGAGGAAGGAGTTCAGAACCCTTCACGGGGTATTCGGCTCTTAGTCTTGTTTTGAGAGATCATTGCATCATTCATCCATCTTAGTTTTAAAAGGATTGTTAGATTAGCAATAACACCTATTCACCCTCCCTCTAGGTGTTTTTCAATTTGTATCAGAGCTTGGTCACTAGGCTCTTGGCTTAACAACCTTAGAGAGATCCTATATTTGCTAATCACCTCATTCATTTTTCATTCACTATCACTTAGTAAAAATGGCCGATGGAATTAAGACCCCCCAAAATTTGATGGACTTAACTTTCCCTTATGGAAAGTTAAGATGACCGTTTTCTTGCAATCTCTAGGAAGTCGAGTTGCAAAGGCCATGACCAAACCCTTTAGTGCACCCCCCAGTGATGAATCCACTTAGTCCGAAATAGAGACTAAAGAATTTGATGCCAATGCTAGGGCTCATTATGCACTCCTTCAAGCCCTTAATGATGATGATATAGCTAGAGTTATTCATTGCAAGTCCGCATATGAAATTTGGACACATTTTCTAGTTACACATGAGGGGACTTCACAAGTGAAGAGGGCTAAAGTAGACCTTCTTCGGTCCCAATATGAGAATTTTTGCTTGCAAAAAAATGAAACCATAGATGATATGGTTACAAGATTTACAAAGATCACTAAGAACTTTCTTCTCTAGGTGATGCTATCGACAACGATCAAAGAGTTAGAAAGATCATCCGGGCTCTTCCTCCTTCATGGGAAGTGAAAGCAACCACCTTAAAGGAACTCAATGACAAGGAGGAGATGGAGCTAATTGGTCTCATTGGGAACCTCAAAACCCATGAGATGGAGAGAAAAGCTAGGGAGGACATGACTCCTTCCAAGAAGAAAACAATAGCCTTCAAGTGTCAATCCACACACTCCGATGAAGACAATGAAGAAGAAAATGACGAGGAGCTCTCACTTCTTGTAAAGAATGTTCGGAGGATGTACAACAAGACTAAATTCCAAGGAAGAAGAAGATGGCAAGAAGAGAGGAAAATAGTTTGCTTTAATTGCAAAAGACCGGGACACATTGTTGCGGAATGCCCGGATAAAGTAAAGCCCTCCACTTCAAAGAAGCCTTACAAGAAGAAAGCATTGAAGGTTACATGGGATTCCGAGAGCGAATCCGAGGAGGAAATTGACACCGCCAACATGTGCTTCATGGCTAATGAAAGCACAAGCAAGGTAACCCCCTCCACTTCTTTTGATGATGATATTTCCATCGATGAAATAGGAGAAGCATTTGTAGAATTATCACATAACTATGATTTTCTAAAGAAAAAGTATTTAAAAATGAAAAAGGAAAATGAGTCTCTTAATCATCAAGTTTTTACTCTTTTCAAAGAAAAAGATGAATTACTTTCCACTCTTGTTTCCACCCAAAAAGATTTTGACAATTATAAAATTTCTTGTAAAAGCAAGTTTCCACAAGTTAATGATAATGAGATCACCATGCTTAAAGAGAAAATTGATTCTTTAGGAGTAGTTTTGAAAAAATGTGAATTTGATAAAATAGACTTGAGGCTATGTTTCCTACGAAACAAGCCCCTAAGAAACAATCTCATGTTCATGTTCATACCTCACAACCTCTACATCATGTCAAACCCCACAAACATGCTCACACTTCACACACACATCATGCATTCATGTATGGTAAAGTGTTTTCATGTTCATATTGTGGCCGTAAAGGTCACTTAGTTAAGTTTTGTTATGATAGACTAAATGCATCTCGTCATAATGTTTGGGTTCGAAATACTAACTTTCAAGGACCCAAGAGAATTTGGGTACCAAAGTCAACAATTTTGCTAAATGATGTAGGTACCTTCCAAGGCTCAAAGACGTAGAGGGTTGTGGTATCTTGATAGTGGTTGCTCAAGGCACATGACTTGGGACATCAACAACTTTGCAACCCTATCAAGATACCATGAAGGTGGCACCGTCACCTTCGGAGATGACGCCAAGGGTAAAATCATCGGTATCGGTAATGTCAAACTTGGTACATCTCCTTTAATTAAAAATGTAGTTTTAGTTGATGGCCTCAAGCATAATCTCTTGAGTGTTAGTCAACTTTGTGACAAAGATTTTGATGTTGTTTTTGATAATGTAGTTTGTAAAGTTATTGATAGAATATCTAATACTTGTGTATTTTCCGGTTTTCGTGAAAACAATGTTTATATGATTGATATGTCAAATATGTCTTGTAATATTACTTGTTTAAAAGCCCTCGATGATGACTCTTGGTTGTGGCATAGAAGATTAGGCCACATTTCTTTTGACCATATATCTAGGTTAAACACAAAGAAAATGGTGAAAGGTATTCCTTGCTTGAATTTTGAAAAGGACCGGGTTTGTGACGCATGTCAATTTGGAAAACAAACCAAGTCTTCTTTCAAGTCAATCAAGGATATCATGACATCACGTCCCTTGGAGTTGATCCATATTGATTTATTTGGTCCTACTCAACCAAAAGTCTAAGTGGGAATCGTTTTGCATTTATTTTGGTTGATGACTTTTCACGTTTTACTTGGGTTTTCTTTTTGGAACACAAAAATCAAGGCTTTTCACATTTTCAAGCCTTTAAGAAAAGAGTTGAACAGGAAAAAGATTTTTCAATTTTAAGAATAAGAAGTGATAGAGGAGGTGAGTTCATTAACCTACCTTTTACCACTTTTTGTGAAGAACATGAAATTAAGCAAGAACTTTCTTGTCCTAGAACTCCACAACAGAATTGAGTAGTTGAACGGAAAAATCGAACTTTATAAGAGATGGCTAGGACAATGCTAAGTGAATATGGTCTACCACATTATTTGTGGGCCGAGGTCGTTAATACAACATGCTATATATCAAATCGTATTTTCTTGTGTAAAAATACTTCAAAACTTCTTTTGAAATGTACTTTTCTTGAAAACCAAATGTTTCATATTTCAAGGTTTTTGGATGCAAATGTTTTGTTTTAAATACGAAAGATAATTTAGGAAAATTTGATGCTAGATCTTATGAGGCTATTTTTGTTGGTTATTCTAACACTAGCAAGGCTTATAGAATCTTCAATAGATCATCTTTGACTATTGAGGAATCTATACATGTTAAGTTTGAAGAATCTAACTTGTTTGTTAAGAATGTTATAGAAATAGATGCATTGGATGAAGACTTGGAGAAAGTGACCTTGGAGGATACACCTACTATGGGAGACAAGCCAAAGGATGATGAAGGAAGTAAAGCTAAAGTAGAAGAGGCTCAAGGAAATGAAAATCAAATAAATGAAGTGGAGCCTACTCAACAACTTTCAAAGGATTGGAGATACAATCCTCATCATCCCAAGGACCTCGTCATAGGTGAAGTATCTAAAGGGGTAACCACTCGCTTTAAACTTCATAATTTTTGTGGACATTATGCATTTATTTCTCATGTTGAACCCAAGAACGTCCTCGAAGCCGAGGCCGATTCATATTGGTTGCTAGCCATGCAAGAGGAACTCAATCAATTTGAGCGCAACCAAGTTTGGCACCTTGTTTCTAGGCCCCACGATAGACCAACAATTGGTACTAAGTGGATCTTTAAGAACAAGTTGGATGAATCGAGTAACGTTGTTAGGAATAAAGCTAGGTTAGTTGCCCAAGGTTACACTCAAATCGAAGGAATTGATTTTGAAGAAACCTTTGCACCCGTAGCACGGCTTGAAGCCATACGGATGACACTAGCTTCTGCCTCATATAAAGATTTTAAATTGTTTCAAATGGATGTTAAAAGTGCTTTTCTAAATAGTTTTATTGAAGAGGAGGTGTATGTTGCACAACCCCCCGGGTTTGTTGATCCTACACATCCGGATTTTGTGTTTAAATTAGATAAAGCTCTTTATGGTTTGAAACAAGCCCCTAGGGCTTGGTATGAAAGACTTTCTTCATTTTTAATTTCAAATGGTTTTAAGAAAGAAAAAATTGACACAACTTTGTTTACAAAACATATAGAAAATGATATTCTTATTGTGCAAATATATGTAGATGATATTATTTTTGGTTCTACTAATGAATCTCTTTGCCAAGCTTTTGAATCATGCATGAAGGAAGAATTTGAAATGTCTATGATGGGGGAACTCAACTATTTCCTTGGACTCTAAATCAAGCAAAGGAAGGATGGGATCTTCATCAATCAAGCCAAGTACACAAAGGAACTAATCAAAAGGTTCGGGCTTGAAGGATCTAAAATGAGTAAAACTCCCATGGCAACAACTACAAAGCTTGATAAGGATGAACAAGGTAAAAGTGTAGACATTAAACTTTATCGTAGAATGATTGGTAGTTTATTGTATTTGACGGCTAGTAGGCCGGATATTATGTTTTATGTATGTCTTTGTGCTCGTTTTCAATCATGTCCTAAGGAGTCTCATTTAGTAGCGGTAAAACGCATTATTAAATACTTTAAGGGCACAATTGAAATGGGTTTGTAGTATCCGAAAACCGGACTATTTGAAATGAAGAGTTTTTCGGATGCCGACTATGTGGGTTGTAGGGTAGATAGGAAGAGCACAAGTGGAACATGTCAATTCCTTGGTAATTGTCTTGTATCTTGGTCTTCCAAAAAGCAAAATTCGGTGCCCTTTCAACCGTCGAGGCGGAGTATGTTGCAGCCGGAGCTTGTTGTGCACAAGTTCTTTAGATGAAACATACTCTCCTTGACTATGATTTGCATTTTGATCATATTAAAATATTTTGTGATAATACTAGTACAATTCATATGATAAAGAATGCAAATCAACATAGTAAAACTAAGCACATTGATATTAGATATCACTTTCTTAGAGATTATTATGAGAAAGGTGATATTGATATTGATTATGTTTCTACCGATTTTCAACTTGCCGATATTTTTACTAAACCATTAGATTATGCTAGATTCTCTTTTATTTGTGGTGAGTTGAATGTTTGCATTATGGATTCTTAAAGATAAATTTCTTTTGTATTGTTTGTTTTGTTTAACCCTTTTTGATGTATGACAAAAAGGGGGAGAAAAAGAATAAGTTATGTTTTTAAAAAGAATAAGTTTGTTGTTTATTATTTAAGTTTTTGACAAAACTATTGTGTTTTCAAAAACTATTGTGTTTTCAATGCTTTATGTTTCTTACTTCTCATTGTCATTCTTTATACATAGCATTGTTTGAGGGGGAGCTTTCCAAAGCTCTTCTTCCATATTTTTGTTTAAATAACTTATATGTTTTGTCATCATCAAAAAGGGGAGATTGTTGGCCCAAGGTTACAATCACCCGTTTTTAGTGTGTTTTGATGATTACAAAACATATTAGTTATTTGTACTAATAATATTTGTTGTTTTTAGTGTGTTTCAGGGTTCTAATGAAACTAGAAGGTTTCTTTCCTAAAGGAAGGTATTTTGACTCAAGTCACCTCAATTCGGGCTCAAGAATCAAGTTTTCAAGATCATATGGAGAAGCCCACTTGAAGAACTTGTAGTCCTTAGAACCAATGTAAGAAATAGTTTGTTAAAGTTTGAGTTTGAAAAATTGGCTCTAGGATACACACACACATTTTTGTATACAAGTTTTCATGTTTAAAACTTTGTGTTTCTAAGTTTCATGCCTCAACAAATATACATGACTCTAAGTTTTACAAAGGTATATATATCATGTTTAAAAATCATGTATACTCTTTCTAGCATGATACTTAGTTTTCTTTACTTCAAATTTTTTTTCAAAATTATTCCAAAGTCTGGCACTTGCTGTTTTTCTGTTTCCGGCAAGACCGGCCGACCGGCCCGGTCGACTGGCGCTTGTGTCAGGACATGCACGCTTGTGCATGTCTGTCGGCCGACCGCTGGGTCGACCGACTGTCTGCAGTTTGCTCTCGGGTTTTCTAGGTCGATCGCCCGGTCGACCGCCTTCAGGAAACCTTGTTTCTGTTTTGAGGACGGTCGACCCGAGCGGTCGACCTGAGCCCAACGGCTACTGCCAGCAGGGCGGACTGCCGACCGGACCGGTCGACCGCCAAGCCTGCAGAGCCCCAACGACTCTTTCCTCTTTTGTTTATTTCTGAAATCTGTTTTGTAATCTGTTTTGGCAGACTTTTTCTGAGTTGTTGGAGATCTTTTTCAGATCAAATAAGCTTAAAATAAATTGTTTTTAACCCTTTCCTCTCCTATAAATAGAGGAGATAGGTCTCTTGCATTTCTCACCAAGAAAAATCCCTAATTTTTCATAGTTTTCAAAAGAGAAGAAAAGTTTTTAAGCTCTCCATTTTCTCATTCTTTCTTGAGCTTGTTTTTAGTTGTGTTCTCTAGCAAAAATCATTCTACAACTGAGTTTTCTCACTACACTTCTTAGAGCCAAAATTCCCTACTCAATCTATAAGGAAGTTGTAAAAGAGTGAGAGTTTGTAAGAAGTTTAGTGATCATGTTGTGATCACTTTGGTTACTTGTGTTCATCTTGTTCTTGTGGAGACACCTCTTCGGTAGAGGTTATTGTAAGTGGTGGAGCTCGGTGCTCGGGTCTTTGGTAGACCGTTGTAAGCGTCCTCGGTGGATAGTGAAAACCCTTCACGGAGGTGAAGGCGGGGAGTAGAGCGGTGGCTCGAACCTCGAAACAAACATCTTGTGTTTGCGATTGCTTTGTGTCCTTTTGCTTTAAATTTCTCTTGCACTCTATTGCTTTCAAATTACTTGCTTGAGATCTTGTTTTCATTCCTTGTGATATATTGTGTGCATTTCATCATTGCATATTATTCATTCTTGTTCGATCAATTCTCATACAACAAGGTTGCATTGCGCACCTCTAACCCATTCAAGGGGAATCAGGAGGAAGGAGTTCAGAACCCTTCACGGGGTATTCGGCTCTTAGTCTTGTTTTGAGAGATCGTTGCATCATTCATCCATCTTAGTTTTAAAAGGATTGTTAGATTAGCAATAACACCTATTCACCCCCCCCCCCACTAGGTGTTTTTCATTAAGAGGCGAAACCTCGAAAAATAGTGGTTTGGCATAATTAGGTCCGTTGCTCCGGCACAGATGCCTCCTACTGATTTTGCCCCTACCTGGCCAATTAACTTGTGGTCCGCTTCGGACAATACACCCCCGTGGACAGTCTAACTAGTTAGGAGTCGTCTAGGTCTAAGTCAACCCTAGCATAGGCTTGTTTTCTTTTTCTTTTTCTTTTTCTTTTTCTTTTTTTTAAATTGAGAAATGGATTTTAACAACAATAATTCTTTCAATCATAATATGAATCCATATTTCACTCCGATCTCAATTGACTCTGATAACTCCAACCCGGCTATATACAACATGAACCAACCATATATGTCGAGTTGGGATTATCCGACTCAATATGACTCATATCCTCAATTATTTGACTATAATTTTTAAAATAATTTCAACCCTTCACAAAGTCAATAGGGATTCACCTCCCCCGAGTCAAATTTTCAACTGCCTTGTCCATAATTTTCATAAAGTTCATTCCCCGATTTTGGTTCATACCCCTTTCCTGTTTCACCAACCGAAGAAAAATCTGATTTGGAAAGGAGTATGGAAGAGTCCCTACAACAAGTTCAAAATTTGCACAATTCACAATCCTTCCCACATCAAACTCCACATACTCCTTTTCTAGAGCATCCAATCGAAGAAGAATTTAAGCCAGAAAAGCGTTTGGAAGTCTATATTGGACTCATCGTCTCAACCAAATTTTCAAGAGTCCTACTCATCTTTTTCAGTCTCACCAATTCAAAATGAACAACCATCAATACTAGATTTGAGTATAGAACCCTTGCGTGAGTCCAAGCAGCAATCACAAAATCAGATGGACTCACAATTTTACCACAATTTCCAAAATCAACTTCCATACTCACCTTTACAAGAAGAACCAATTGCAAATAGTATGGAAGACATGATTCCAAATCTAAATTCTATTACAAAGCCTACCAGTAGGTTAGACTCACTTATGAGCGAATTGATCAATGAGAGCGAGAAAAATCTTTCTTGTCAACCTTTGACTGATCCTTATATCCCTAACTCTACTTATTGGACCCATGAATCATGTCATTTTGGGAATCCAGATTCAATTTCAGAACACATATTTGAACTTGACCAAACTCCAAGTTATGAAAGTCACCTGGACATTCTGGCAAGTTATCCCATTCCTGAAATTTAAAGCGAACCTGAATGTGAATCTGAACCTTACATTGATAATTCCATTTCACTTTTTGGTTCAATAATGACTCCAGTATCTTTACTAGATTTTTTTCTCTTTTTCGGAGTCAACATTGAATCCTGTACCAGTACACCGTGAAATAGAATCACCAATCTCTTATGACCACACTTCTTTGCTGGGGAACGTGTGTGAATATTAATTCTTTGGTTTGGACTCCATTTTAAACCAATTTCGACTCTCATTGTTGACTCTCGACTTGATCTGAGTCAAATTTCTGAGTCAGTATCGATTTTTGTTCCTGATCCATTTGAGTCCAAATCCATCATCTCCCAAAATCACGCCTTCATTGTTGGACAAGGATGTTGAAGAAAATGACTCGGTAATTATTTTTAAAAATTCAAAATTAGATGGGGATAATTTTTTAATAAGACCATTCATTCAATCATTCTTTTACTGGGTCGTATTAGAGGGGTCACTGGTAGGTTTCTACAAGATTCATGATAGCTTGATTGGGTAGCAATGCTTGGCCCAGTCAGACCACCACAGAACCACCACCATGAGGTAATCTTCCTTCTCTCTCCATTTGTTTCATGTATATACACATTCACGATGCATTGAGGACAATGCATGAGATAAGTGTGGGGGAGGGTTTATTAACATAGTTAGTTTTACATTTTCTTTCTTTTAAACTTCTTTTAATTTTAAAATTTTTTTTATAGAAACTCTTTTCTTGTCTTTTTACAAAACTTTTGGAAATAAGATAAATAGTTTTGATTTTTTTTTAAGAAAATTAAGATTATCTTAGGAATTAGGAAGACCTAAAATTATGAATTTTTTAAACGAAGTCAAAATAATAGATCTTGTTTAAATTTTTGGATAAGAAAGTAAGATTGAAAAGATAATTTGATCATGATTTTTTTGCCTTAAATTTATGCACTTCACACTTACACAATTTTTTGGATTGAAACAAAGACTGAAAGTGCCATAAAAAATATATTAAAAAAATGATGATAATAAAAATCATTTATTGAAGTTGGATAATTATGCCTCAGGAAGCATGATTATTCACACCTAGAATTGTGGACAAAAATAAAAATAATCCCCTTTAATTTTGTGGCCTTGTTTACTCGAGTCCTTAAGTACGAAGGATGTTTTCTCATCTGGTGCCCTAAGATCATCTGATTTGGGAGTCATCGGCTAAAGGCTCACTACATGGGTAGATAAGAAAGCCTAAGTAAACTAAGGGAAGGAAAAAAAGAAAAAAATATAATAATTATACAAAAATCAATGGCATGAAAGTTTGAGTCAATATCCCAAAATCTTTACAGTTCACAAAGTGCATATTTTTCTAAGAGTTTTATGAAAGATCAAACAGTCAATTCAATTCTAAGTTCTTACATTTAATTTATAACAAGATTTTGCATTTCGACTTAGTTTAAAGAAGAATAATTTCTGGTTAACCTATGACCTTGGATCACTTATATTTCGCAAAAATACTTCAACATTTTTTCTCTATTTCAAAATGTGTTTTCAAAATACTAACATTTAATTTCTTTTTTTATGGATTTTGTTGGTGCAATTTGCTGAAAACCCTCAGGAGACAAAACTCCTCCTTTAGGAGAAACCTAGAGGTTTAACGGCATGTTGCACATGCTCAGTGCAATCGCGTCACCTGCGAAAGTGGTGTAATAATTCCTTTAGTTTTTTGTTTTGCTTGGGACGAGCAAAAGATAAGTGTGGGGTGTGATTAGTCTCTAAAAATGCATATTTCATACCACATCTTCACATTTATTTAATATTAAATTCTGCTAATAACACCTTTCTTACATGTTTCTAGGTCCATAGTGTGCAATGAAGAAGAAGACCCTAAATCACTATTTAATTGGTGATTAAAGGCTATTAAGATAGTCATTGACTTTGGAGGGTGGTTTCGTCAAAACCAGGGGCCCAAATCTGAAAACCAGTAAGTACATCCGACAGGGGGACATCCGGGAAGCACACGGCAGGTGGCGCTGCGCGCACCTCCCAAGTATTGTCACGAAAACAGGGCAAATGCCGCGTTTCCGTGGCAATCTTGTGGAGCCGCGTGTCGAGATTTGACGCGCGACTCCGTACAGCCCCGTTGGTGCCCCTTTCGCCTATAAATACCCCTTTTGTGCTCTGAAGAGGGAGATATCCAGAGAGTAGTATAGTTTTAGGGTAGTTTTCTTCTCCACATTGTAGTTTAATTTAGGTTAGGTTAGTTCTTCTTCTTCCTCTTTGTATTTTTCATTTTGTTTTAGATCTTGTATTAGGAGAAAGAGTGATACATGAGTGAAATGCAAGAGTGTTTGTAATAGAAGGTGACAAGCTATGAAAGGTGCTCTCTCTATCTCTCTTTATTTTCTATCTAACTCCTTTTATATGTTTAGCTAGTCTTTTCTCTCATGGCAACTAACTATTAACCACCAACTAGTCTAACTTCTTATTTGATAATCTACATGAATCTAATAGCCTCTATTTGGCCTTGCTCTTGCAAGAGCCATTGATGGCTCATGACGATGGATCTAACACTCTTAACTTCCTAACTCTCTAACAAGATAACATTACTTTACTCCATGCTTACTTTTAGTTTTGATGGTTTAAGTGTAGCTTGAACTTGTTTGTTGAGTTTGGATGTGATGAGTTACATATGGCCATGCTTTGCAATGCTCTTGAACTAAGGACTAGTGATGGCAATGATGAGCCAACTATCACTAAGAGGTTAGCATGTTGGTGGAGTCATTAGTAGTTAGTAGCCGTGAGTTTTCTTTCTTTTTCACTTTATTTTAGATATACAAACAAAAATCACAAACATTTTATCTTCTATGTTTCCCACTTCTTTGTGTTTCACCGTACTTCTCTTTTCATTCTTTTCTTTCTTTTCTTTTTCATTCTTTAAAACTTTGAAGAATCGTTAACATACACGTGAACATACCGTGTAAGCTTCTATCGCCTCCCGTCCTTGTGGATTCGACTCGTTTTAGCCTCTATGCTATAACGGAAGTATCGAGGAAGCCAAAGCACACACTTTAAATATCAATTTTAAAACATACACTTTTGTGCGCGATTTTCCCCCGATCAGGTGGCAAGATCGGTGGGAGGTATCCGTCAAAAACGGGCCTAATTATGACTAAGCACCAACCTTCGAGGTTTCGCCTCTCAATCCCCAACCTAGTCACCGATTTGGCAAGAGTTAATTTCGAACAACTTTCTCCTTCAGTCAATATCTTGATGAGCCTGAGTTAACCTAAGGCCAACGTCTAGTCAATTTTTAATTTTAGGGTTAAGGTTGTGAGTGCAACGAAAGTGGTTTGTGGGCCAAGGTAGGGTAATGACGTTCCCACCTTATGTTGTTGACTGGTTTTGCCCTTAAATGATTTAGTGCACGTGTAAAGCAATAAAAAAGAATTCACTAAAGCAGTAAATCAATCAAAAAGTTATTCCTATACTATATGCAAAACAGACGTACCTTGTCGCCAGCACTCTTTAACAGAATTAAAAAAATTAAATAGACACGTGCCCTAGATGCAAGAGTCTAAAATTTTCTTTAAGTTAATCAGCTAATAGGTTACTGTTTATTAGTTAGCAGTATGCAGGGTAATCACAGAGAAAAACTATCAAAGCAGTAAACAAAACTTGTAATTTGCAGCAGATCTACAAAAGACAAATCAGTAGTAATTACCAAAGCCAAGGAAACGTGGCTTTTATCGTGTTTGCGCAGCTGTTTAGTAGGCTCTGTTTCTCTACCTTCTAAGGCACAGAGTAGCTATATATCCTTAGTTATAATTAGTTTTCCTGTTATCAGATCCTGCAAACAAAAATAGAAAAAATTAGTTCTGGAGAATACCATACCATTCCCTCCCCGGCAATGGTGCCAAAATTTTGATTGAGAAAAGAAAATAAATTGAAAGTAAGATCAAAAGTTAAGGTCAGAAAGTTCTTAGTCTATTCTCAATGTAATCGCGTAGTAGAGGCTAGACGGGCCGATCCACAGGGAGGGATGCGACCGAAGCTTTTTGGAACGATTTCTCTGCACAGATAGCTTGAAAAAAGAGATTTTGCTTGTAAGTAAGGGATTTAATTAAGCAAAAAAATTTATAGTCCACTAATCATCTACCATGACCAAGTATTGGTCTAAGAAGGGAGAACATAATGTTGAATCTATAAAGATTTACCCTAGGGTTTTGATTGAGAATCAAATAAGATGAGTAAAGAATAATGTAAACCCTAATTAGAATACACTAAATAAAATTAAACTTTAGTTCATCCTAGTTTCTAAGCATAGCACAAGAAAAGTCTTTTAAACCTAACATGATGCTATCAAAGTATCTAAATATGAGCTAAGTGTAACTATTAAAAAGTGCAACCCTAAATTAGTTCAACTTAACTAATTATTCATCTTCAAGAACATCAATTTAATTCTAGGGTTTCAAACAAGCATAGAGTTCAATCATTTCATCTTTTAGACTAAAGTTAAGTTAATCGAGAGATTAGCAAACTACAAGATAAATTAGTTATTCATTTTTATTTTTAACAAGATATAAAATGGAGAAGGGAAATTTGCATCAAAAAGAAAAGAAGAAAGAAAAATAAACAAACTAAAGCAATAACAACAAAATTAAAGAACAAGAGAGATGAAAAGAAAATGAACCTTTTATTGATTATCACTGGCCAATTACAAAGTCTTTCTTCTTCTTCAAATTAAAAGCTAGATAATACAATGGAAATTCAAAAATAAATGGCCAAACAAATAATTCTATACTCAATCTCTGAGATGCCTCTCCTCTGTCGATCTTCAAGGCTATTTATAGGAGATTTGAGAACTAGATTCCTGGTAGAACACCTCCTCCAAAACTCAACGCACGTTTCCTCATTATTTTCGTGTTTTCAAAGCAAAAAAGGGCTTGCCGCGGCATTTTTGTGGTTGTTGGTCACGCACTTTATCGTGTGGCTTCATCTCATCCGTTCATGTGGAGATCTATCCTCAGAATTTTTATTTGATCTCTGAATTTGAAATATATTGATCTCCTAGTTAATTTGGAGATCAAGTTCTCTCTAAATTCCAGTTAAATTCAGATTTTTTTTGTAGGATCTAAAATATTATGTCAACACAAATCTAAAACAAAAGATTTTCTTTTAACCTACATCCAGCCCCCAAGGCACCCACTTGAGATTTTCCTTTAACCTTGATTTTGTACACCCAAAATCAACACCTTGTATACCACTTGATAAATTCCCTTTGCCAAATGTATACAACTCTTCTTACAACCAAGAAGACAATAACACCTTGTACAACTTCTCTTCAACCCGAAGACGCTCTTGTATAATCTTTCTCCTTGAGTAATTACAATCAATCTTATAAGCCTTGAATCTGTATGTGATCTGAACAAGGACTCCTTATAGGTGGACTCTTAGAAATCTTCACTAAAGGAATGAAATTTAAGTAAAGAATAGAAAGTAGAAAAGGTTTTCTGAAAATTAGATTTTTGAACAGAGTTTTTGGACAGAAAACTATTGATATGAATTGGTATTTTTAGCCTAAGACAACATCCCTATTTATAGAAAAATCTATAGTCAGTTAGAGTAGTTATCATCTTGAATTTGAATATTAAAACATTGGATAAAACACCAGAGATCAGAAACTGACTAATAGTCAGAAACTTCCATTAGTCGACTTGAGGTTAAGGGTTAGTCGACTAGGGTAACAAGTTTTGCCTTTAGTAGTCAAGTTATAAAGGGGGCAAGTTGACTAAACAAGATTTTTCTTATCCTGATTTTGATACACCCCAAAATCAACTACTTGTACACGACTTGACAAAATACCCTTTGTCAAAATCTGTACAACTCTTTTGTAAACCAAGAAGACACTTTCTCTTTGATTGATTACAATATAACAACCTATAAGCCTTGAAACTTGTACGTGATTGTGAACATGCTATCTTATAAGAGATCTCTAAGAATTCTTCACAAAAGAATTGGAATTGTGTGAAGAACAGAAAGTAGAAACTAATTTTCTGAAAAATAGAATTTTTTTGAACAGAGTTTTGGACAGAAGACTTATGATTTGAATTAGTGAATATATCTAGGACAACATCCCTAAAAATCAATGGTCAGTTAGGGAAGTTATCAACTCAAATTTGAAAATCAAAGTGTTGGACAAAACACCAGAAAATCAAAACTGAATAACAGTCAGAAACTGTAGTTAATCGACTAGGATATGAGAGTAGTCGACTACTATAAGAAGTTTTGCCTGGGTTAGTCGACTAACCTAAAAATCAAGTCGACTATATGTATCTGACACAGATTGATAGGTCGCTGGAAACTAAAATTAATCGACCATAAAAAGGGGTTAGTCGACTAATGTTGCTTACACTCAATAAACAGAGAACAGATATTTTTTCTGTGAAGACACATATTCGACTATATACTATTATAAGTCGACTGATTGAGGCTAAACCTGGACACAAAATACGAGATTATAGAACTTAAGAAAGAAGATGTGCAAATGCTCAATTCATCCGCTATAGCAAGTGGCTATGCAGGTCGTGATCCACAAGGAGGGTTTGCGATGGAAGCGTTACAGTTCTTTATTGAAATCTTTTAAGAAAATAAAACGAAGGTTCTTCTCTGTTTTATGTTATGAAAAAGAAAAAGAAAGTTAATGGTTAAAGTTAAGAAGAAAGCGAGAGATGAAGGAGGTGGAAAATCAGAAAACGATGAAAAGCGACTAAGTACAATGAAGTGGAGATGATAGAGTTGGAAGATGTAGTGATTTAATTTACAGAAATGAAAAAAGAAAAGAAAACAAATATTTACCTTCTTTTCACCAAAAGCTTACCTTGAGTTCTTAGCTTCAATGTTACCTTGAATTGGAGGCAGTTAGCGCATAGCCCATAAGAGTCGAGTGTTGGTCTCTTCCACATTACATCATCAAGATACGCAAGCATGAAATGATACAGAGAGACTCACAATTCCATCGTCATGAGCTATCGGTGGCACTCGCAAAGGCAAGGCTCTTTCGATGCTTTTAGACTCACTTGGAAGACAGTTGTACCAAAAGAAAGGTAAAATAGAAAAGAAGAAGAGAACTAAAAAGAACATACAAGGAAATAGCATTGATTTGATTTCATAACAATCGAAGAAAAGAAATAAAACCTTACACCAATTGTCACTTTTAGCTCAAGCTTCAGTCTTGTTCTTCGATGAAAGTTGATCTCCTCAGAATTACATAAATGAAAACTAAATTACATGAAAAAGAAAAACAAAGACCTAAGCTAAGAAATGAAAAAACTAGTCTAAAATCCTAATCTGCATTCACGTCCATTTTCAGTACACATAATGGCCTTTTATAGGCAGAAAACCCAACCACCAAGATCCCGGGGAGGTCGGGGGAGTTCACGCTCCCCCTAACTCCCCAAGATTGCCGCGGAAACACGGCCCAAGCCGCGTTTCCGCGGCCAGGGTGTGGCCAGATGGCCACACCCTGTTGGTGGGTCTCTCCGGGGGGTTTCTTCTGGCTTTATCCTTTGTTGGTTTTGTCGTTTGAGCTCCGGATTCTGACGAAATGGCCTTGGATTCTTGGCTTTAACCGATCGATTCTGAGAGGATTCTTCTCAACCGGTTTCAACCTCTTGATTTTGCCCTAATTTTATGTGTACGAATTAACTCTGATTTAATTCAGAATTCTGGTGGGCTTTTGGGCTCATTTCTCTTCATCTCCTTAAGGATTGGGCCTGCAAATAAATTAAACAAATAATTAGGACAATGCAGTCTTTTATTCTAAAATAAGTATGGAAATGTAACATTAAATATGCAACATTAGTGACCAATCACACCCCCATACCTATCTTTTGCTCGTCCTCGAGCAAAACAACTAAACTATACTAGAGATTATTAGACCACTTTCGCAGGTCGCGCGATTGCACTGAGCATGTGCAACAAGCCGTTAAACCTCTAGGTTTCCCCTAGAGGACGAGTGTTGTCTCGTGAGGGTTTTTAACGGATTACACCCACAAAATCCATAAAGAAAGAGAAATAAAGAGTTAGTATTTTCGAAAAGCATTTTGAAAGAGAAAAATATTTGAAATATGATTGTAAGATCTAAGCAATCTATAAGTTTTAGGAAAGCCGAATTTTTCATTCCTAAACTTAGTCTCTATTTAAAAATTTGTTATCAATCAAAGTAAGGAGTCAAATTGTGCTTCTCATCTAGTCTATTACTTTCCCCTAAGTCATATGCACTTGTGACTGTGAAAATTTTGACTAATGGTTCATTAACTTTAACTCTTATGCCTTATTTATTTATATATATATATATATATATGTTGTTATTATTTTTTTTTTGTGGTATTATTCCTTAGTTTTATTAGGCTTTCTAATCTGCCCAAGTAACGAGCCTTTAATCGATGACTCCCAAACCAAACGGTCTTAGGGCACCAGGTGAGAAAACACCCCAAGGACTTAAGGACTCGAGCAAATAAGGCCACAAAACTAAGGATTTTATTATATGAACCTCTTTTAGGCATGAATACTTATGCTTTATTAGGCACAAATACCCAGCTTAATCAGAGGATTTTTCTCTTCAAACTTATCTAATCATCTTTCGCATAAATACTAAGGCTTGCTTAGGCAAAAGCACCTAGCTAATCAATAATTAGACTCTTTTTTTTTTCAAACTCATCTAATTATCTTTTGCATAAATACTAAGGCTTTCTTAGGCCAAAGCACCTAGCTAATCAATAATTAGATTTATTTATATATATATATTTTTATAAGGCATAAGAATTGTTTTTGAACCCTAAGTGTGTAAGTGTATGAAGTGTGCATATTTCATCAAGGTAAAGATCAAGACCAAATTACTTTGACAAATTATCTTTCTAACTCTAAAAATCAAACAAATAATCTTATTTTGACCAAGTATAAGAAATCCTAATTTGGATTTTCCTATTCCTTAAAATTAACTTAATTCTTACAAAAATAAGTCAAAATATTGTTTCTATTTTTCAAAAAGTTTTTTTTAAAAATAAAGAAAAGTGTTATTTTTTTATTTATTTTTTTTTAAAGAAAAAGAAAAGTTATGTTAGACCCTCCTCCACACCTATCTCATGCATTGTCCTCAATATATGAATTAATGCATAGATGCATGAAAAATACGAAAGGGAAGGAAAAGGTTACCTTAAGGTGGTGGTTCCGGTGGTGGTCTGATTGGTCCACGAAACGCGGCCCAATCAACTTTTCTTGGGTCTCGGAGGAACCCACCAGAAGTATCTTTAACATAACCCATTAAAAAGATGCATCCATGAAGGATTTTATTAAGTATGTGACCCCATCTAATTTCCAAATTTCATAACAAATTTCGGAGTCAAATTTGTCAACCACCTCGTCCCAGAATGGAGTATGAAATGATAGAACGGTTGACTTGGACTCAGGAAGGACAGGAACTAATACCGACTCAGGAAGTTGACTTAAGTCAAGTAAAGGTTCAGGAGTCGGAATAGGTTCAGGAAGTGGGTCCAAGTCAAGAAATTGAAACTCTAGTCCATATGTATTTTCGAACAATGGAATGTGACTTAATGTTGGTGAGTCAAGTTCAAAAATGATAGGTGGGGGAATCAAAACTGACTCTAACATATTACTCAAGTCCGGTAACAAAACAGAAGTCAGTATTGATTCAGAAAGTTGAACTGGATCACATATTTGAGAATCTGGGTCACATATCTCATTGAGTTCAATATCAAAAAATTGAGAACTTGCTAATTTGTCAATAGAATCTTCAAAAGTGTATAATTGGTCAAGTTCAATATGATCCTCAAAGATGGGTGATTCAATTTCATTATGAATTGGTACAGGATCCAGTGTTGACTTCGGGAAAAGATCGAAATCAGGTGAAGATACCGGAGTCATAATCGAATCAGGAAGTAGAATTGAATCACTAAGTTGGGGTTCAGGATCATATTCAATTTCAAGTTCTATTTCAGGAAAAGGAAAACTTGCTAAACTGTCAATATCTTTTTCAAAATTTGGAGTTTGGGCAAGTTCAAATGGTTGTTCTGAAATAGAATTTTATTTCCAAAACAACATGACTCTTCGGCTCTAACAGAATGGTAAGTGACATCATGACGGTGGGAACGTAGAGATTCGACCATCATATCTATGTCACGATTTCTATCATTTTGAGCATGAGTCATGGCTTCTGGCATCTTTTCATAGTTGATGGGTTCATTGTCTTGTTGAAAAGATGAAGAGTTATTTTGGAAGTAGTATTGAAATTGTGAGTCCATCAGATTTTGTGATTGTTGTTTGGACTCACGCATACTCCGTTCCAAAATTGATGGTTTTCTATTTTGGACTGGTGGAACTGAGTATGACTCTTGAAAATAGTGTGGACTAGGTGGAGAAGGATGACACTGTGGTTGAAAATTGGACTCGGGGTAGGTGAATCCCCACTGACTCTGTGAAGAGTTGAAATCGTTATGGAAATTATAGTCATACGATGGGGGACATGGGTTATATGGATTCGGATAAGACCAATTCGGCACACTAGGTTGGTTAAAGTCATGATATGCCAGGTTGGTAATATCCGAAAAAGAGTTTGATGTATAATATGGATTATTATTATAGTTGGAAAAATTATTATTATAAGCCATATCACACAATGGAATACAAACAAAAAGAAAGAAAACACACAAATAAACAAACAAGAAAGAAAAAATTCTAACCTAAGTTAGGGAAGACCTAGACCTAGACGACTCCTAACTGGTTAGACTGTCCACAGGAGGTTTAATGTAGACTTTGACCACAAGCTAATCAGCCAGGTCAGGGCAAGGTTGGTGGGAGGTTTTCCATCAAAAGACGTTCCTTAATTAAATAACCACCAACCTTCGGGCTTTCAGCCCTTAATCCCTTTCTTAGACACTGATTTGGCAAGAGTCAAGTTCCAACACCTTTCCCCCTTAGGATAATCTCCTAATTGAGTCCGAGATGTCCCTAGGGCCAACGTCTACTCATTTTAAGTTAGGCTTGGGTTAGTGAGTGCTTGGATTCTGATTTTTGGGCTAAGGAAGGGTGATTAAATCCCCACCTTATCTTATTATTGGGTGGTGCCCTTAAGATCAGTTTTTGTGCAAGTGTACAAGATAAATAAGATGCACTCTAAGCGATATAAATCAACCAAGAGATAGTCCTATTCTAGATGCAATGCAAACATACCTTGCTCCAGCACTCTTCAACAGTAAAAAATAAAGGAATTAAAAAGACACGTGCCTAAAATGCAAATGTCTAATCAATTTTTTATCTTTTCAACAAATATTTTACTGTTGATTATTAGCAGGCTTATGTTATGGCATATAAGAAAAGTTAAAGTTGCAGCAAAATAGAATTTTTTTAAACTAAGCAGCCCTGCAAAAAGCTGTTAGTAGTCAACTCTTCCTTGCCGCGGATCCGCGGCTTTTGCCGTGGAAACGCGGCAATTCAGAGGGCCCTTGTCTCTGCTTTCTAGAGCAGAGGCCCAAGGCCACTTGTATGTCACTGCAATATTAATTTCCTGCTTTTATTGCCCTGTAACCTGCAACAGAGAAGAAAATTCGTTTAGTTCTAAAAATTTGCAATAAAAATTCAGATTTCAATAAAAACCGTTTTACCCTCCCCGGCAACGGCGCCAAAATTTGATTGAGGCTAAACCTGGACACAAAATACGAGATTATAGAACTTAAGAAAGAAGATGTGAAAGTGCTCAATTCTTCCGCTATAGCAAGTGGCTATGCGGGTCGTGATCCACAAGGAGGGTTTGCGATGGAAGCGTTACAGTTCTTTATTGAAATCTTTTAAGAAAATAAAACGAAGGTTCTTCTCTGTTTTATGTTATGAAAAAGAAAAAGAAAGTTAATGGTTAAAGTTAAGAAGAAAGCGAGAGATGAAGGAGGTGGAAAATCAGAAAACGATGAAAAGCGACTAAGTACAATGAAGTGGAGATGATAGAGTTGGAAGATGTAGTGATTTAATTTACAGAAATGAAAAAAGAAAAGAAAACAAATATTTACCTTCTTTTCACCAAAAGCTTACCTTGAGTTCTTAGCTTCAATGTTACCTTGAATTGGAGGCAGTTAGCGCATAGCCCATAAGAGTCGAGTGTTGGTCTCTTCCACATTACATCATCAAGATACGCAAGCATGAAATGATACAGAGAGACTCACAATTCCATCGTCATGAGCTATCGGTGGCACTCGCAAAGACAAGGCTCTTTCGATGCTTTTAGACTCACTTGGAAGACAGTTGTACCAAAAAGAAAGGTAAAATAGAAAAGAAGAAGAGAACTAAAAGGAACATACAAGGAAATAGCATTGATTTGATTTCATAACAATCGAAGAAAAGAAATAAAACCTTACACCAATTGTCACTTTTAGCTCAAGCTTCAGTCTTGTTCTTCGATGAATGTTGATCTCCTCAGAATTACATAAATGAAAACTAAATTACATGAAAAAGAAAAACAAAGACCTAAGCTAAGAAATGGAAAAACTAGTCTAAAATCCTAATCTGCATTCACGTCCATTTTTAGTGCACATAATGGCCTTTTATAGGCAGAAAACCCAACCACCAAGATCCCGGGGAGGTCGGGGGAGTTCACGCTCCCCCTAACTCCCAAAGATTGCCGCGGAAACACGGCCCAAGCCGCGTTTCCGCAGCCAGGGTGTGGCCAGATGGCCACACCCTGTTGGTGGGTCTCTCCGGGGGTTTCTTCTGGCTTTATCCTTTGTTGGTTTTGTCGTTTGAGCTCCGGATTCTGACGAAATGGCCTTGGATTCTTGGCTTTAACCGATCGATTCTGAGAGGATTCTTCTCAACCGGTTTCAACCTCTTGATTTTGCTCTGATTTTATATGTACGAATTAACTCTGATTTAATTCAGAATTCTGGTGGGCTTTGGGCTCATTTCTCTTCATCTCCTTAAGGATTGGGCCTGCAAATAAATTAAACAAATAATTAGGACAATGCAGGCTTTTATTCTAAAATAAGTATGGAAATGTAACATTAAATATGCAACATTAGTGACCAATCATCGACTAAAGAATATGTTAGTCAACTATAGAAAGGAGTTAGTCGACTATAAGACTATTTTGTGTGTGTGATCAAGGCTTTTAATAAATTTCAAAAATACACAAAAATAGTCAATATCCTTGAATAAACTTGAGCTACCAGAACTCAGTACTAACTCTATAGATTAAGCTCCAATATACCTGCATCACATTTGTTATCATCAAAATCTATTATCATCAAACTATAATTTCTAATATTCTCCCCCTTTTTGATGGTGACAAGTTGTGTACATAAAAACTCCCCTACAGAGAAAACTCCCCCGCAGATAACAGGTTATAATAAATATAGATAACAAGTATTCTCCCTGCATAAAATATATCATGGCATACATATGTGCTATATTATATGTTGGCCCAAAGGCTCATCACTCTAGTTTTGATGATGATTAACTCATGTAGTTATAGTACTAATGATCTTGTGTTTATATAGTTTTAGATTTACTATCAAGATCTTAGTTGGTGCTTAGCTTCAACAAAGGAGTTTTGGAGCTAACACATGTTGATTCAAGAACTCGCGTTAAGATTGCATCTAGCACTCGGATGGAGTCAAACTCATTGGATCGTGTTTGGATCGAGTCGGCTTGGAGAAGGAGATCTACAAGAAGATTTCAATTTGTTTAGTTTAAGTTTGTATTTAGATCTTGCGTAAAGATAGATAGTGTTGATATGCTTAACTTCACACACAAGTTCAAAGTTTGATTTTTGAAAAATACCAATTTTGTGTTTAAGCTTAATTTCTATATCACAAAATAGTTCAAATTACTTATAATATGTGTTGATTTTTAGTCACACATATTTGTTATTCAACTATCTAACAAGAACTGATTTTTGTGAAATTTATATGAATATATGGGATTTTATAAGTGTTAAATAAACCACATTTCAAGTCCTATAATCTCTGCCAGAACCTGCTGGCGGTCGACCGGATGGTCGACCAGACCAGAGGTCAGTCGGCCGGACCGGTCGACCGATGTGCACGAGAACGTCCACAAGGCCATCCTAGAAGGCCGGTCGACCGGGCGATCAACCGACTATAACTACCTAGCTCTCGGGTAGTGCCGGTCGACCGGGCGATAGACCGACTATAACTACCCAGCTCTCAGGTTGTGCCGGTCGACTGATAGGCTTAGCCTGGTCGACCGGGTGGTCGACCGGAGCTCCAACGGTCAGAAATATGACCGTTGGACAGTCGACTGGCCGGTCGATCGGAAGGTCAATTTTGACCTTTTCTGGCTGCCAATGGCTAATTTTTTGAGAGGCTATAAACTATGGCTTCTCTTGGGTTGTATTCAACAAGATTTCTAGAGAGTTTTTCTTCCCATTTTTCAAGTGTTTTGCAGAAAGTTTGAAAAGAGTTTTTAAGCCTAAAAGTTTTATTTTTATTTGTTTTAAAGTGTTGAAAAACTCAAAGAAAAGAGTCTTTGGGAAATTGGTTGTGATCTTTCTTTACATATCTATTTGGTGTTTTTTTCAAGTGTTTTTCTTTGTTGCTTTCAATCCAAACACTTTATTTTCTCACACTTGATCTATCATATCTAATCCTATCTATAGGAACTTGTTTTATAAGAAAAATTATTTGTGGTCTATTGTGATCACCAAGTATTGTTTGTGGTCTATTGTGATCACCAAGTTTGTAATCTATTCTTTCCTTTGGGTTTGTGCTAATCCCTCTAGTATAGAGGTGATTGTGGTTTGGCTTTGTGCCTATCCCTCTTTGTGTAGAGGTGGTTGAGTTTTGACTGTATGCCCATCCCTCTTGCGTAGAGGTGATTATGTTGGAGCTTTGGCTTTGTGCCCATCCCTCTTGTGTAGAGGTGATTGTGTTTGTATTTTGGCTTTTTTCTTGTCTCTCTCGTGTAGAGATGAATGTGATTGTAGTTTGGTCTTGTGCCCATCCCTCTTGTGTAGAGATGATTGAGTTTTGGCTTTGTGTCTTTCCTCTTGAGTAAACGTGGTTGTGTTGGAGAGAGGAGTTGTATACTCCAAGTTTGTAATTGCAAACCCCTCGGTGGAGGTTCCCTTTATGGGAGGTCCTGTGTGGATGTAGTTGAAATCCTTCTGTGTGAAGGCAGGGACGTAGAGCAGTGCTCGAGCCTTAAAACATATCTTGTTGTATTTGATCCACTGTCTCTAAACTTTATCTCTTTAATATCTTGCATTACTTTATATTACACATATTCATTTGCTAGATATACTTTGTGTGCGCCATACTTGTGTTGAACCAAGAGAGCTTCATATAGCACCTCAGCTCTTAATTTAGAGGAATCTCGAGGAGATAGTCCAGAGCCCTTCACGGGGAATTCGGCTACACTCTTTGGTTATACATAGTGTGTTGCAATTGAGTTTTAATTCCGTATTATTTGGCATTAGATTAGCTAGTACACCTATTCACCCCCTTTCTAGGTGTATTTCAATTGGTATCAGAGCCTACGCTCCTGATATTATTAGGTTTAAACCACCTAGGAGTGAGATCTTGGATTGCTAATCTAGTATTGCATTTGCACACATAGAGTCTATACACTCATTGATCACATTGCCCCTCCCATGTTTGATGTTTCTAACATCGATCTGTGAAAGTTTAGGATGAGTGCTTATTTAAAAACCCTAGATTTGCATGTCTATCTTGCCACTACTAAGAAAACTTATGTTGGTAATGACAAATACATTGAGGCTAATGCACAAGCCTTAGAGGCACTTAGGCACACACTTAGTAAAGATTATCTTTCTATTTTCCCCATTGTGATTTCGCTTTTGCAGCGTGAAACATTTTGACCTTTCTCGAGCTACAGACGACAAACTATATGGAGAAGGAACCCTTGTGGATGAGTCTAACGAAACTTGCTATATGGTCTAAGGGATTGACTCCCTTGAGGTACATTAGGATACTCATCTAGATGATAATACTAGTTCTTCTTATGATGATAATATGGATGCACATGCATTAAATGAAGAACAATCTATGGTTTGTGAAAACTTGCTTTCAAAGTACAAAGCTTTGAAAAAGAAAATTTTTAAATTAAAAAAGAAAATAAGGATTTATTTTCAAAATTTAATATGATTTTGCAAGAGAGGGTTGAGATTTCAACTGAAAGGGACTCATTGAAATCCCAACTTGTCCTTGCCTTAAATGAAAATGAAATTTTAAAAAATGAAAATGATTGTGATGATGTTTTGAAGAAAAATAAGATTTTGTCTTCAAAACTCGATTTTTTTAATAGAAAACAATTCTTTGAAAAATAAAATTGCTTTGATTTCAAAAGAATTGAAATTTTTTTCAAATGAAAATATTTCTTTGAAAAATAATTTGGCTTCTCATTCTTGTCATGATTCCATTGTTATACACTCTACTGATAAGAATGCATGCTCCACTTTTTCTTCAATAATTGAAAATGATATTTGCATGTTGAAAAAAAGTGTAGATTGTTTGGGCTCCACTTTGAGCCAATGTGCTATGGATCATAAGAAATTAGAATCCAAGTTTTGAAAGAAACAGGTTTCATATATTCATGCACATCATTCACGGCACAGACATGCTCATCATGATCACACACATGACACCATGTATGCTCGTATGTACACTTGTACACATTGTGAACGTAAGGGCCACCTTGTAAAGTTTTGCTATGATAGAATACATAATTCAAATTTTGCAAATAATTTTATTTGGCTTAGGAAAGGTCCTAACCCTCATGGACCCAAAAAGGTATGGGTACCAAAATTCACTCATATTGTATTTGATGTAGGTGTGCGCTCTCAGTTGATGTGAGGGTATTGATACCTTAATGGTGGATGCGTTTGAGCTTGATGGACACTACATTGGATGCATCACCTTCAAGGATGTTTAGTGGGAGGACCACCATGATTTGGAGATCTAGATATAAGCCCTATTGGTTTTGGTAACTATCTCTAACTCTTATTTATATTTTATACTTTCTCATTGATGAGTTTTAGCATGCTTTGATTTTTCATGTTCATTATGTTTAAATGCAATATTATTAGACATGTGTTATACATATGTAGTATTTGAGATACATTCATGTTTATATGATTTCATATTTTGTGTTCTCACTATTATTTAACTACTATGTATATGCTAGTTCTAAAGCGTGTGCATTTACCCTAATGATCATGTTTATGTTTTTTCACTTAATGTTTTTGATTACTTGTTTAGATTAAGCTTTCGTTAAAACGTATGTTTATACTTGTACAAGTAGTGAGTTACACTTAGTTATTATGTGTTTGTGCCTCATTGCTCATTTGTACTCATTACATGTACATGTATAACCTAGTTTTGATGATTCTTTCATTTATGCTTATTTTCTCTATTTTTATACATGTTTTCATAAAAATGTGTTTATCTTCAAGTATATATGAATTTTTTCTAAAATTATTAGATATACATGTCTATCCTAGAGTCAATTGCTTTTCATGCCAATTTTTTTTGGACTCGTTTATATTTGGGATATGTATGTATACTTTTAGTTTCAACAAAACATACATATACCTTGAAATGTATTTAGTTTTGATGAATTTCTTACTTCTGATAAAAGAAAATTTCATATAAGCTTCAATGCCTTATTTCCTTGATTTTGTTCATTACATGACTCTTACACTCTATGTTTGGTACTTACTCATGATTTTTTTTGTTTCATGAACATATATGTGCTTTATTTTATTTGAGTATCGATGATCATGTGATTTTCATGTTTTCATGGATACTTATTGTTTTTCCTTACTTGAAGGATTTAATACTAATTTTCAAAATTATCTTTAAACTAGTCTTTATTCTTTAATTGGTAGTGTTTTTCAAATATGTTAAAATATTTTCAATTATATTTTTGAAAACCCCTACCAACCAAAGGGCGGATGGTTGGGAGACCATGCCTTGTATACCTTAATGACTATCTTTTATCATGTACATGAAAGGATGGTAGGTATGAGTTATACACATGATCTTCATTAAATTTTATTTTTGTATACTCATTTGTTTTCTTATATATGTATGCTTCAAATTTCAATTAGTATCAATTTCAATTGGTATTTTCAATTTCATACATACATACATACATACATATATATATATATATATATATATATATATATGTGTATATATATATATATATGTGTATATATATATTATATATGTATATATATATATATATGTATATATATATATATATGTATATATATATATATATATGTATATATATATATATATACACATATATATATATATATATATGATTTGATTGTGCTTGTTTTACAATATCTTTACATTCTTAAAGCACAAATTATATTTATGTTAGGCTTGATTTTATTCTAATGTTAATTGGTATCTATACAAGCTTATACATTGATTTCAATTGGTATTTATTTGGTATCAAAATGTACTTCATGTTTCACCTTTAATTGGTATCAAAATTCACTATTGATATCTTAAAAATATTTTTTTCAAGTGGTACCAACTTTTATTTTTGTCAACTACAATTTCATTTCATTTGTATCATAATTCATTTTGTTGACTTCAAGAAAATTTCAAAAATTTGTTTTAAAAAAGTGGTTTCAAAATTTGTTGATATGTTTTGCCTATACGCAAGGGGAGCTTAATATCTCCTCTATATATAGATTCGTATTGAGTGTATCTCACATTGAGGAGCTTGACCTCTCTTCTTTACGTGATACACGTGTGTAGGGGAGCTTAACATCTCTGTTTATACATTGTATATTATGCTTTATGTGGGTTAAGGTCTAGTCATCCCTTTTCCATGTAATGCATCTATGCAGGGGGCGCTAACTATACGTCTCTCCTCTTCATGAATGTATATCGCATATACATCTTTATTGTTTGATTGTCCTCACCCCTTTATTGATGAATTGACAAAAGGGGGGAGAAGAATTTAGAGAGTTTATATATGCATGTTTATATCTTTGTTAATGCATATATGTTTATGTTCAGTTTATACACTTTATTGAATATCTTTATATTTATTGCTATGCATGAGTTAAGGGGGAGCTTCTATGAAGCTTATCTTTAATCATGCATATATAACTCCATGAGTTTTATCATCATCAAAATGGGGGAGATTGTTGGCCCAAAAGCCCATCATTCTAGTTTTGATGATAATTAACTCATGTAGTTATAGTACCAATGATCTTATATTTATATAGTTTCTGATTTACTATCAAGATCTTAATTGGTGTTTAGCTTCAACAAGGAGTTTTGGAGCTAACACGTGTTGATTCAAGAGCTCGCGCGTCAAGATCGCATCTAGTACTAGGATGGAATCAAACTCGTTGGATCATGTTTGGATCGAGTCGGCTTAGAGGAGTTCTACAAGAAGACTTCAGTTTGTTTAGTTTATATTTGTGTTTAGATCTTGTGTAAAGATAGCTAGTGTTGATATGCTCAAGTTCACACACGCGCGCGCTCGCGCATACACACACACAAGTTCAAAGTTTGGTTTTTAAAAAATACTGATTTTGTGTTTAAACTTAATTTCTATATCACAAAAATAGTTCGAATTGTTTGTAATATGTGTTGATTTTTGGTCACAATATTTGTTATTCAAATATCTAACAAGAACTGATTTTTATGAAATTTATATGAATATATGAGATTTTATAGGTGTTAAATAAACCAAGTTTCAAGTCCTATAATCTCTACCAGAACCTGCTGGCAGTCGACCGAACCAGTCGACCGATGTGCACGAGGACATGCACAAGGCCAGCCTAGAAGGCCGATCGACCGAGCAGTCGACCGAGTGTAACTACCCATCTCTCGGGAAGGTCAATTTTGACCTTTTCTGGCTGCCAACAGCTAGTTTTTTGAGAGGTTATAAATAGGGCTTCTCTTGGGCTGTTTTTAACAAGATTTCTAGAGAGTTTTTCTTCCCATCTTTCGAGTGTTTTGTAGCAAGTTTGAAAAGAGTTTTTAAGCCTAAAAGTTCTATTTTTATTTTTTAAAGTGCTGGAAAAATTAAAGAAAAGTGAGTCTTTGAGAAATTGGTTTTGATCTTTCTTTACATATCTATTTGGTGTTTTTTCCAAGTGTTTTTCTTTGTTATTTTCATTCCAAACACTTTATTTTCTCACACTTGAGCTATCATATCTAATCCTATTTATAGAATCTTGTTTTGTGAGAAAAATTATTTGTGGTCTATTGTGATCACAAAGTGTTATTTGTGGTCTACTGTGATCACCAAGTTTGTAATCTCTTCTTCGCTTTAGGTTTGTGTTCATCCCTCTAGTGTAAAGGTGATTATGGTTTGGTTTTGTGCCTATCCCTCTTTATGTAGAGGTGGTTGAGTTTAGGCTTTGTGCTCATCCCTCTTGTGTAGAGGTGATTGTGTTAGAGTTTTGGCTTTGTGCCCATCCCTCTTGTGTAGAGGTGATTGTATTTGTGTTTTGACTTTGTTCATTGTCCCTCTCGTGTAGAGGTGATTGTGATTGTAGTTTGTCTTTATGCCCATCCCTCTAGTGTAGAGACGATTGTTATTGTAGTTTGTCTTTATGCCCATCCCTCTTGTATAGAGGTGATTGTGTTTCGGCTTTGTGCCTTGCCTCTTGAGTAGAGTTTGTTGTGTTGAAGAGAGGAGTTGTATACTCCAAGTTTGTAATTGTAAATTCCTCAGTGGAGGTTCCCTTTATGGTGTGGACGTAGTGAAAATCCTTCTATGTGAAGGCGGGGACGTAGAGCAATGGCTCGAACCTCGAAACATATCTTGGTGTTTGCGTTTGATCCATTATCACTAAAATTTATCTCTCTTATATTTTGTATTGCTTTATATTGCACATATTCATTTGCTAGATATACTTTGTGTGTGTCATACTTGTGTTGAACCAAGAGAGCTTCATACAGCACCTCAACTCTTAATTTAGAGAAATCTCGAGGAGATAGTCCAGAGCCCTTCACGGGGAATTCGGCTACACTCTTTGGTTACATATAGTGTGTTGCAATTGAGTTTTAATTCCGTATCAATTGGCATTAGATTAGCTAGTACACCTATTCACCCTCCCCCTAGGTGTATTTCATTATATTATACATTATATGTTTGAAATAATTCTCTATATAGTATTCACTTTTTTTTTATATGGTACCTATAAGATAAAATATTTTATATAGTACCCATCATGACAGGGTCAAAAAATTAGCCTTTAGGAATCCAAACCCAATTTGAATTTGGTTTTCATTTGTTAGTATAAACATAATTACAAGAATTACATACATGATGTATATATAGGGGTGCCAACGGATACGGATTATCCGCGGATATCCGCATCCGAATCCGCCTCCAATCCGGATACGGATATCATTTTTTCACATCCGTCAATATTCGTATCCGTATCCGTATCCGAAAGGTAGGTGCGGATACAAATATGGTAAAAGTAATATCTTATTCGTATCCGATCCGATATCCGAATGTTGCGTGCTTCATAAGGATATCGGTATGGAGAAGACTATTCTTCAATGGAATAAGGTATTAAATTTTGATATTTTGAGTTGGTGAAAAAGTAATAGTGAAAAGTATTCGATTCTTGCAAGAGCACCACATGATATTTTGAGTATTTCGACATCAACCATGTCATCCGAATATATTTAGCACCGGAGGACGTGTAATCTATTGTTATAGAAGTCAAACGACAATGAATACGATGAATGTATTGATATGTACAGAATAATATAATAGTATGTATCACATTTAATATTGTAGTAGATGAGATAAAAAGTAATATAAGCATTTCTGTTTAATTTATCTTTAACCATATCCATTTTTAACATATCTGATTAGTATCCGCATCCGATCCGCTAATATCTGATTTATATCTGATATCCGATTTTGGCGGATACGGATATCATTTTTTCACATCCGCCAATATCCGTATCCGTATCCGTATCCGAAGGTTGGGTGCGGATATGGATATGGTAGAGGTAATATCCGATCCGTATCCGATCCGATGGCACCCCTATGTATATATGATGCAATATAAACATTTTTATTCAAAATATTTAGATGCTTAGGAATCCATTTATATTTGTTCCTAATTCTATTTGAAATAGTATTATTATTTCTTTTCAATAAAGAATTATATGGATTATGATTATTCTTTTTATAAAAATGTGTAGGTTTTTCAACATTATTTTTAAAAAATCCAAGACCAACATGTGTAGGTTTTTCAAACTTATCTTTTGAAAATCTAAGACCAAAATGATTATTTGACATCTTTTGATAAGAAAACAAATTATTTAAATTTTCTTTTTCCTTATTAAATTTTGTCATATTTTTCAAAATTTCTTCATATTTAATTTTGAAACTTGTCCTTTCTTTATCTAAAATAAAACTTTTAGAATTTAAAGAAATGGTTTCTCTTTTAAGCAAAGCATTCTCTTTTAAGAAATTTTCATTATCTTTTTTTAAAGATGAAATAACTTTTTCAAAGTCAGCTTTTTGAGAATTTAAGGAAGACATTTGAGAAATATAAAGTGAATTTTCTTTATTGGGTCTTTCATTTTCCTTTGTTAAAACTTTATTTTTAATTTTTTTATTCTTGATATCATCATATAATTCATTAAATGCATCCAATAATTCAGCATATTCTTGTGTCTCATCTTCTTGAGCCGTATAATAGACATTGATAGTGTCAGTGGCTTCTTTTTCGTCAGAGGAAGATGAATCACTATCCTCCCAAGTTGCTTGATAATCTTTCTTCTTTTTGTTGAATTTGTTGAACTTATAGTTTCCTTTATATTTTAGCAATGGGCAATCCTTCTTTATATGACCTGTTTTATTACAATTAAAACAAGGGGTTTAAACTTATCTTATTTCAAGAACTTTCTGAATTTTCTTGAGAGTATTGTCATCTCCTCTTCATCATCATCTGAATTGTCTATATCTGAGGATGTATAGAAGGCAAATACATTCTTTTTAGATTGAAGTTGTTGTTCATCCCTCTTCCTATCTTCCAGTTGAACTTCATATGCCATTAAATTACCAATAAGGTTTTCTAATGATATTATTGAAATATTATTTGCTTCTTCTATTGCTGTACTTTTCTTCTCACAATCTAATGTGAGTGCACGAAGAATCTTTCTAACTTTTTCAACTTGAGTGCATTCCTTTCTAAGGGATACTAAGGAATTTGTAATGTCAGTGAACCTTGTAACCATTTCTATAATAGTTTCATTCTCTTCATTTTGAAGAGTTCAAACCTGTGAATAAGAATAGAGATTTTAAATTCTTTAATTTAATTGGTACCTTCATGTGTTACTCTTAAAATCTGTCATATTTGATTTGCAGATCTGGCTGTTGACACATGATTGAATTCTTCTTTGTTCAAGGCACAGAAAAGCGCATTCATTGTTTTGGCATCAAGATTTACAGATTTCTTTTGTTCTTCATTCCACGCATTATAATTGGTGGTCGACTTGGTGTGTGGTGCTTCTACTATGTACCATAGTTCATAGTTGAGTGATTGCAAGTAGATCTTCATTCTACACTTTCAGTAGTTGTAGTTTGCTCCATCAAATAATGGTGGACGTTGTGTAGAATGTTCTTTCTTCAATAGTGATGAAGGAAACTCCGTTGCCATCCTTGAACATTACAGGCAGGCTCTGATACCAAATATAGGATCTATTAACAAGGAAACACAAACACTAAAGAAGAGATAAAGAGTGTTTATAAACTTTTAATTAAAATACTTGCAAGAAAGGAAAATGCACAGAATAAATCTCAGAACAATACAAACACAAATAAGAGAGATTTTATCCTAGTTCGGTTCTCGTGACCTACGTCCAGTCTCCAATCAATCCGCTTGAGATTTTTCTTATCCTGATTTTGATACACCTCAAAATTAACTCTTTGTACACCACTTGACAAAATACCCTTTATCAAATCTGTACAACTCTTCACTACACTAAGAAGATACTTTCTCTTTAATTAATTACAATATATAACCTATAAGCCTCAAAACTTGTACGTGATTGTGAACAAGGTATTTTATAGGGATCTCTCAGAATTCTTCACAAAAGAATTGGAATTGTGTGAAGAGCAGAAAGTAAAAGCTAGTTTTCTGAAAAATAGAATTTTTTTGAACAGAGTTTTGGACAGAAAACTTATGATTTGAATTGGTGAATTCATCGAAGGACAACATCCCAATTTATAGGTGAAATCAATGGTCAGTTAGGGAAGTTACCAACTCAAATTTGAAAATCAAAACATTGGAGAAACCACTAGAAAATCAAAACTGAATAACAGTCAAACTATAATTAGTCGACTAGGATATGAGAGTAGTCGACTACTATAAGAAGTTTTGCCTGGGTTAGTCGACTAGCTTAAAGATCGATTTGACTATATGTATCTGACACAGATTGATAAGTCTCTATAAACTAAAATTAGTCGATCATAAAAAGGGGTTAGTCGACTAATGTTGTTTACAGTCAATAAGCAGAGAACAGATATTTTTTCTGTAAAGACACTTAATCGACTATAGACTATTATAAGTTGACTAAAGGATATGTGAGTCGACTATAGAAAGGAGTTAGTCCACTATAAGACTATTTTGCGTGTGTGATCAAGACTTTTAACAAATTTCTAAAAATACACAAAAATAGTCGATATCCTTAAATAAACTTGAGCTAGCAGAACTCAGTACTAGCTCTATAGATTAAGCTCCAATGTACTTGCATCACATTTGTTATCATCAAAATCTATTATCATCAAACTGTAAGTTCCAACATTCTCAAGAATTAATATTTAAAAACAAAGAAAGAAAATGAGTTTTTGCAAAACTAATTACTTATTATTTCAAAAAAAAGGAAGGTTATCTATTTCTCTTCAAAACACTCAAAAAGATTTTGATGCTTACAAGATTTCATGCAAAACTATAATTTCATGTTTTGATGAGAATTAGATTTCTTTGATGAAAATCAAGTAACCACTTTGATAAATATTTTAAAGAAATATGAGTTTGATAAGGTTAAATTAGAAGCTATGTTTCTAAAGAGGCAAACTCTAAGAAAACGTCATGTTTTACACGCACACCATCATGCTAACACACCACCACAAGCACATCATGCATACCATACTACACGCGCTCTTGCTACACATGCTAATCATGCACAAACACATCATGTATTTTATATTCCAAGGTGTACTCATGCACCTATTGTGGCCGTGATCGGTGTGAAACCAGCACTTAAAAACGAATGTATTTTAAAATCAGTATAAAAGTGTTTGTGCTAATATTCCCTAAATACTTCCGTTATAGAATTGGCTCAACGGGTCGAATCCATAGGGATGGATGGCGATAGAAGCATTAATGGTCCATTCATGTATGTTGTTAACGAGTTCTTCTTTGTTAAAGAATGATAAGAAAACTAGAAGTTAAAGGTAGAAAAGGCGATAAAACGGCTATGCGAAAACAAAAGAGGAGTGGTTATAGGATCGGTAAACAAAACAAGAAAATAAAGGTGAAGTGAAAAGTAAAGTGATTTGGGTTTAAAAACAAAATAGAAAAAAAGATGAAACTTATTGTAAGAAAGATGAAAAAAATGATGAACTAAGAAGGCAGTGAAAACATCGATAGAAAAATAATAAAAGAGTTTTGAAATCGATTTTTAAAACAAGATAAAAGAAAGAAGGCAATGAAGAAAGCTTATGGCTACTAACTACTAAGTGCTCCACTAACATACTAACCTTTTAATGATAGTTGCTTCACATGGATCCTTGGCCATCACTAGTCTTGGGCTTTAAGAGACGGTACAAAGCATGGCTCATAAGATTGTTCTTCCATATTCAAACACATCCATTCTACACAACAAGATGCAAGCTACTATGAGATCATCAAAACCAAGTAGATGTGAGCATGAAATAAAGAAGACATTATAAGTTAGCTTGTTAGTAGGTTAGATGTTAGGATGTAGAATGTTAGAATCCATCATATGAGCCATCAATGGCTCTTGCAAGTGCAAAGCCTTGTAGATGCTATTAAATTCATGTGGATTATCAAGTAAGTGGTTAGATAGTTAATGGTTAGTACTTAGATTGCCATAAGAAGAAAACTAGCTAAGCATCATATGGAAGATGGAGAAGATTACAATGGAAAAGAAAGGAGACACATTTACATAGATTGTCACTCTCTATTACTTCAATATCTCTCTCTCTCCACAGAATCAACTCAGCCCTACTTTAGGATCTAAAAGGAAAGAAAAAGTATAAAAGAATAGAAGAAGAAAATCCTACTCTATAATTAGAATAGAGAAATCCTAGCCTACTCGCTCTTTCTGCTCCATTTCTAGCCCAAACTTGCAGTATTTATAGGCAGAAGAAGAGTCTGGAAGGCGAGATGACATCACGTGTCAAAGATCGACGCATGGGCCCACAAGATTATCACAAAAACACGACAATTACTGCATTTTCACGGTAATACCAGGGACTCAGGTCCCTGGTTTTGGTCCACAGTTTCGTCTGGTCTCGAAAAGCTTCTGAATGGTCTCGAATTTGGGTACTTCGATCTGAATTTTCATCAGATTCGCGCCCAACTTTTGATCCAATATATCTTCTAGAAGCTCTCTAGTTTGGCCTCCAAGTAATAAGATTTATTTACTCGAAATTGTATTTAATTAGGCTCTTATTACTCCTTTGCCCCTAGAATTTTGATTATCTGTAAAATAGACCAAAACACGGGTGACAAGTGTAATTTTATTCATAAATCAGTAGGAAAATGCAATGTAATGATGCAGAATCATAGACCAATCAGGCCAGAAGGCTCACTTGGCAAAATTTTATTATCATAGAATTAATACTTCTAATGATCATGTTTGGGTTCGAAATACTAACATTTTAGGACTCAAGAAAATTTAGGTACTAAAGTCAACCCCTTTGTTAATTGATATAGGGACATCAACAACTTTGCAAAACTATCAAGGTACAATGAAGGTGGTACCGTCACCTTCGGAGATGACTCCAAGGGCAATATCTTGATATAGGTAATATCAAGGTTGACTCATCTCTTTTAATTGAGAATGTTATTTTGATAGATGATTGAGGCAAAACCTGCACACAAACTACGAAATTTCAGAACTTAAAAAAGGAAATGTGCAAGTGCTCAATTCTTCCGCGATAGCAAGTGGCTATGCGGGTCGTGATCCACAAGGAGGGTTTTGCGATGGAAGCGTTTACGTTCTTTATTGAAATCTTAATGAAGATAAAATGAAAGTTCTTCTTTGTTTTAAAGAAATGAAAATGAAAACGAGTTATGTTAAAGTTAAAAAGAAAGCGATAGATGAAGAAGTTGGAGAATCAGAAAGCGACTATGTACAAATGAGTTGGAAAAGAAATGATGAAAGATTTGGGAGATGTGGTGATCTATACTAAAGAAATAAAAGAAAAGAAAGAAGGTTGAAGAAATACTTACCTAATTTGATTGATGACTTACTTGGAAACCTTTGCATGTTCTACCTTACTTTGGAGGCGTTCAACGCATAGGTCATAAGATCGAGCTCAGTCCCTGTTCGTATTATATCATCAAGCCTTGCAAGAATGAAGTGATACGGATCTTGAGGAGGAGAACGTCTTCATGAAGTATCGTTGGCACTCACAAAGGCTTTTGTATACTTATACTTCTGGATTCACTTGCAAGCTCATCAAAAACAAAAGAGGTAAAGTAGAAAGAGGAATAAGGAAACAAAAGGAAATATGAACATGAAAAGAAACTTTTACCTTTATTACTTGTGGAAACAATGGAAGAAAGGAGGAGGGTACATCGGTGTCACTCTCAACATCAGCCTCTCTCTCTTACTTACATGAATCTTCATCTAACCTAAGCTTACATCTAAATTACATAAAAAGAAAAGAAAAACCTAAACTACAAGAAATGAAAACTAGGCTAAATCCTATCTCTGCATGGTCGTCCATTTTCAGCACAAAGAATGGCCTTTTATAGGCAGAAAACCCAATAAGCAGGATCCCGGGGAGGTCGGGGGAGCAAACGCTCCCCCTAACTCCCCAACAATGTCGCGGAAACGCGGCTTGGGCCGCGTTTCCGCGGCCAAGGTGTGGCCAGGTGGCCACACCCTGTTGGTTGGTTGCCCTGGTTTCGCCCTCTGACTTTATCTGGAGTTGGTTTTTCAGTTTGAGTCCCGGATTCTGACGAAATGGCCTTGGATTCTTAACTTTAACCGATCGATTCTGAGAGGATTCTTCTCAACTGATTTTCTGCCTCTTGATTTTGCCCTGATTTACTTAGTGCGAATTAATTCTGATTTAATTCAGAATTTTGGTGGGCTTTGGGCTCATTTCTGTTCATCTCCTTAAATATTGGGCCTGCAAATAAATTAAGCAATTAATTAAGACCATGCAAAGTTTTATTCAAGAATAAGTATGGAAATATGATACTAAATATGCAACATTAGTGACCAATCACACCCCCATACCTATCTTTTGCTTGTCCTCGAGCAAAACAACTAAACTATACTAGAGATTATTAGACCACTTTCGCAGGTCACGAGATTGCACTGAGCATGTGCAACAAGCCGTTAAACCTCTAGGTTTCTCAGGACGAGTGTTGTCTCATGAGGGTTTTCAGCGGATTGCACCCACAAAATCCATAAAGAAAGAGAAATAAAGAGAGTATTTTTGAAAAGCATTTTGAAAGAGAAAATATTTGAAATATGATTGTAAGTCTAAGCAATCTATAAGTTATAGGAAAACCGAATTTTTCATTCCTAAACTTAGTCTCTATTCAAAAATTTGTTATCAATCAAAGTAAGGAGTCAAATTGTACTTCTCATCTAGTCTATTACTTTATCCTAAGTCATATGCACCTTGTGAATGTGAAAATTTTGACTAAGGGTTCATTAACTCTAACTCTTATGCCTTATTTATTTATATATACTTTTTTATTTGGTGGTATTATTCCTTAGTTCTCCTAGGCTTTCTAATCTGCCTATGAACGAGCCTCTAATCGATGACTCCCAAACCAAACGGTCTCAGGGCACCAGGTGAGAAAACCCCCCAAGGACTTAAGGACTCGAGCAAACAAGGCCACAAAACTAAGGATTTTATTATATGAACCTTTTTTAGGCGTGAATACTTATGCTTTATTAGGCACAAATACCCAGCTTAATCAGAGGATTTTTCTTTTCAAACTTATCTAATCATCTTTCGCATAAATACTAAGGCTTGCTTAGGCCAAAGCACCTAGCTAGTCAATAACTAGATTTGTTTGTGTATATATATATATATATATATATATATATATATATATATATATATATATATATATATATTCTTATAACTTATCAAATCATCTTTCGCATAAATACTAAGGCTTGCTTAGGCCAAAGCACCTAGCTAATTAATAATTAGACTTGTTTTTTTTTAATAAGGCATAAGAATATTTGTTTTTGAACCCTAAGTGTGTAAGTGTATGAAGTGTGCATATTTCATCAAGGTAAAGATCAAGACCAAATTACTTTGACAAATTATCTTCCTAACTCTAAAATCAAACAAATAATCTTATTTTGACCAAGTATAAGAAATCCTAATTTGGATTTTCCTATTCCTTAAAATTAACTTAATTTCTTACAAAATAAGTCAAAATATTGTTTCTATTTTTCAAAAGGTTTTTAAAAGTAAGGAAAAATGTTAATATTTTTTTTAAACAAAAAGAAAAGTTATGTTAGACCCTCCCCCACACCTATCTCATGCATTGTCCTCAATGTATGAATTAATGCATAGATGCATGAAAAAGAAGAAAGGGAAGGAAAAGGTTACCTTAAGGTGGTGGTTCCGGTGGTTGTCTGATTGGTCCACGAAACGTGACCCAATCAACTTTTCTTGGGTCTTGGAGGAACCCACCAGAAATATCTTTAATATAACCCATTAAAAAGATAAATCCATGAAGAATTTTTATTAAAAATTTAACCCCATCTAATTTCCATATTCCATAACTAATTTCGGAGTCAAATTTGTCAACCACCTCGTCCCAGAAAGGAGTATGAAATGATAGAATGATTGACTTGGACTCAGGAAGGACAGGAACTAATACCGACTCTGGAAGGTGACTTAAATCAAGTAAAGGTTCAAGAGTCAAAATAGGTTCAGAAATTGGGTCTAAGTCAAGAAGTTGAAACTCAAGTCCACATGTGTTTTCCAACAATGGAATGTGACCTAATATGGGTGATTCCAGTTCAGGGATGATAGGTGATGAATCAAAACTGACTCTAGAATATTATTCAAGGTTGGTAATAAAACAGGAGTCAAAATTGATTCAGAAAGTTGAACTGGATCACAGATTTGAGAATCTAGGTCACACATCTCATTGAGTTCAATATCATAAAAATGAGAACTTGCCAATTTGTCAATAGAATCTTCAAAAGTGTATAATTGGTCAAGTTCAATATGATCCTCAAAGATGGGTGATTCAATTTTATTATGAATTGGTACAAGATCCAATGTTGACTCCGGGAAAAGATTGAAGTCAGGTGAAGATACCAGAGTCATTATTGATTCAGAAAGAAGAATTGAGTCACTAATTTGGGGTTCAGGATCATAATCATTTTCAAGTTCTATTTCAGGAAAGGAGTAACTTGCCAAACTGTCAATATCTTTTTCAAAATTTGGAGTTTGGGCAAGTTCAAATGGTTGTTCTGAAATAGAATCTTGATTTCCAAAACAACCTGACTCTTCGGCTCTAACAGAATGGGTAGTGACATCAGAATTGGTCCAATGGTGAGAACGTAGAGATTCGACCATCATATCTATGTCACTATTACGAGCGTTTTGAGCCTGAGTCATGGATTCAAGCATCTCTTCATAGGTGATATGTTCATTGTTTTGATTGAAAGATGAAGAATTGTCTTGGAAGTGGTAGTGAAATTGTGAGTCCATCAGATTTTGGGATTTGTGTTTGGACTCACGCATACTCATTTCCAAAATTGATGGTTTCCTATTTTGGACGGGTGGAACTGAGTATGAATCTTGAAAATATTGTGGACTAGGTGAGAAGGAGGACAAGGTGGTTGAAAATTATGCTTGGGGGAGGTGAATCCCCACTGACTCGGTGAAGAGTTGAAATCATTATGGAAATTATAGTTATTAGATTGGGGGTATGGGTTATATTGATTCGGATAAGACCAATCCGGCACACTAGGTTGGTCAAAGTTATGATATGTGATTGGTAGTGAAAAGTGCATCTTTGTCATTATATTTACCATCACATTTTCATATTTATTCCTATAATTCTGCACATTTACTAATATTTTATTATTTATTGTGTGCAGGCCTTGAGTAAATAAAAAATAAAGAATAAAGCCCAAAAAGAAGCCCAAAAGCCCATATTCAAGCCCAATGTAAAAGTTGCAAATATCAATTGCCAAAATTGCAAATACTAAGGGTAAAAGTTGCAAATACAAAGAAGAGGGAAGGATAGACTTCTATTCAACCTAAACACTTGCAGGATGAGGATAAAAGCCAAAGAAGGATAGCAAATTTCGTTTAAGAGATATGGGAAGATTTGGGATCTAGGTAACTTGATTCCCAAGTTATATCGAAATCTCAAAATCAAGAGCCAGGATGCAGCTTCCAGAAGGAAACACCCAGATGGACGGACCAGGAGAAGCCACACGCCAAAGCGCGTGGCCAACCGACACACTTAGGCCGCGGAAACGCGGCCTAAGCCGCGTTTCCGCGGCAGATTGGATAAGTCTGGGGAACCGCTTTCGTTGAGGAGTTGTTATGGGACTCTACTACCTTCTGCACCTATAAATACCCCTGCAGAGCAACCGTAAAGGGCGTCCAGAACCAGAGGGCCAAATCTAGGGTTTTAGGCTTTCTTCTTTCTTGTAGTTTAGGTTTTCTTTTCTTTTTTAATTTTTATGTAAGTGAGGGAGAGGGCTATGTTGAGAGTGACACCGATGTATGCTTCTCTTCTCTTCCATTGTATCAAGTAATAAAGGTAATTTTCTTTTTATGTCATTGCCTTATTTTCCTTTTTGTTTTCTTCTCTTTTTCTATTTTTATCTCTGTTGGTTTATGATGAGCATGCAAGTGATTTCCAAAGGACAAGTATAACGAATCTTGGTGGGTGCCAACGATATTTCATGGTGATGTTCTCCTCCTCAAAGTACGTATCACTTCATACTTGCCCAAGCTTGATGATATAATGCGAACAAGGGACTGAGATCGATCCTATGGTTTATGCGTTCAATGCCTCCAAAGCAAGGTAGAAAATGTTAGGATTTCACGTTTTTCTTCAAACAAACTAAGGTTAGTGTTTATTTCTTTTCTTTTCTTTTATTTTATTTTTGTAAATTAAATCACCATCTCCCAATTCTTTCTTTCTCATCTCATTATAAATACCACCTCTAATCCTCCATCTTCATAATCTACCGCCTTCTTCCTAACTTAACTTTAACTATTCTTTTTGTTAACTTAAAGAAAATAATTTTTAGAGATAACTTACAAACGCTTCTATCGCTAGTCCCTCCCTGAGGATCACGACCCGCATAGCCACTACTACCGCGGATTCGAATTGAGCACTTGCACATTTTATTCTAAATCTAATTTCTTTCTCTTTGATTTTTACTCGAGGACGAGAAAAAAGATAAGTGTGGGGGTGTGATTGGTAGTGAAAAGTGCATTTTTATCATTATATTTACCATCACATTTTCATATTTATTCCTATAATTCTGCACATTTACTAATATTTTATTATTTATTGTGTGCATGCTTTGAGTAAATAAAAAATAAAGAATAAAGCCCAAAAAGAAGCCCAAAAGCCTATATTCAAGCCCAATGTAAAAGTTGTAAATATTAATTGCCAAAATTGCAAATACTAAGGGCAAAAGTTGCAAATACAAAGAAGAGGGAAGGATAGACTTCTATTCAACCCTAAATACTTGCAGGATGAGGATAAAAGCCAAAGAAGGATAGCAAATTTCGTTTAAGAGATATGGGAAGATTTGGGATCTAGGTAACTTGATTCCCAAGTTATATCGAAATCTCAAAATCAAGAGCCAGGATGCAGCTTCCAGAAGGAAACACCCAGATGGACGGACCAGGAGAAGCCACGCGCCAAAGCGCGTGGCCAACCGACACACTTAGGCCGCGGAAATGCGGCCTAAGCCGCGTTTCCGCGGCAGATTGGATAAGTCTGGGGAACCGCTTTCGTTGAGGAGTTGTTATGGGACTCTACTACCTTCTGCACCTATAAATACCCTTGCAGAACAACCGTAAAGGGCATCCAGAGCCAGAGGGCCAAATCTAGGGTTTTAGGCTTTCTTCTTTCTTGTAGTTTAGGTTTTCTTTTCTTTTTTAATTTTTATGTAAGTGAGGGAGAGGGCTATGTTGAGAGTGACACCGATGTATGCTTCTCTTCTCTTCCATTGTATCAAGTAATAAAGGTAACTTTTCTTTTTATGTCATTGCTTTATTTTCCTTTTTGTTTTCTTCTCTTTTTCTATTTTTATCTCTGTTGGTTTATGATGAGCATGCAAGTGATTTCCAAAGCACAAGTATAATGAATCTTGGTGGGTGCCAACGATATTTCATGGTGATGTTCTCCTCCTCAAGGTACGTATCACTTCATACTTGCCCAAGCTTGATGATATAATGCGAACAAGGGACTGAGATCGATCCTATGGTTTATGCGTTCAACGCCTCCAAAGCAAGGTAGAAAGTGTTAGGATTTCACGTTTTTCTTCAACCAAACTAAGGTTAGTGTTTATTTCTTTTCTTTTCTTTTATTTTATTTTTGTAGATTAAATCACCATCTCCCAATTCTTTCTTTCTCATCTCATTATAAATACCACCTCTAATCCTCCATCTTCATAATCTACCGCCTTCTTCCTAACTTAACTTTAACTATTCTTTTTGTTAACTTAAAGAAAATAATTTTTAGAGATAACTTACAAACGCTTCTATCGCTAGTCCCTCCCTGAGGATCACGACCCGCATAGCCACTGCTACCGCGGATTCGAATTGAGCACTTGCACATTTTGTTCTAAATCTAATTCCTTATTTTGTGTGCAGGAAAAAACTCAATCAATAGGCAATAAAGCTCAATATGAAATTCCTTTGTAAACATGAAAAACATGAAAATTTTCATCAAAATAATTCCAACTTCAAGGCATATATATGTTTTGTCTAAATCTAAAGGTATACATACACATCCCTAAACACAAATGAGTCCATAATAAAAATTTGCTTGAAAAGCAAATGACTCAAGGGTATACATGTATATCTAAAGTTTTAAACAAAATTAACATATAGATGAAGCTAAACACATATCTATAAAAAACATGTACAAAATGGGAAATACAAGTCAAAATGACACGAATCATCAAAATTAGGCTATACTAGTACATCTAATGGGTACAAATGAGCAATTGGGCAGAAACATATAAGAATCAATTGTGGCTCATTAGTTGTACAAGTATATACACAAGTTTTTATCAAGGTTACATTTAAACATGTAATCAAAACATGAAGTATAAAACAAAATATAAACCAATATGATTATTAGGTTAAATGCACATATTTAGAGCTATGATGTACACAATTGTTAAACTATAGTGAGAACACAAAATATAGATCCATATGAATATGGGTGTATCTCAATTACTATACGTGTATGTCACAAGTTTAAATAACATGGCATATAAGCATAATAAGCATTAAAACATGACATGCTAAAAATTAATATTTTAAAAACATGTAAACTAAATGGGAGTTAGAGATTATTACCAAAATCAATAGGGCTAATCTCTAAATCTCCAAACCATGGTGGTCCTCCCACCAAACTCCCCTTGAAAGTGATGCATGCAAAATTGTCACCGTTTAGCTCGGAATGCATTCACCTCAAGGCACCAACACTCTCACGTCAAGCGAGAGCCTACACCTACATCAAATACAATGGGTGGATTTTGGTACCCATACTCTATTAGGTTCATGGGGGTTAGCACCTTTACTAAGCCAAACAAATTTATTTGCAAAATTTGAATCATTAATTCTATCATAACAAAACTTTGCAAGGTGGCCCTTACGTCCACAATGTGTACAAGTGTACACATGAGCATACCTAGTGTCATGTGTGTGTGAACATGAGAAGCTGTATATGCCGTGTATGGTGTGCATGATAGGTGGAGTATGTTTCTTTCGAAACATAGATTCCAAACGTGTGTGGTTCATGGCACATTGGCTCAAAGTGGAGCCCAAATAATCAACACTCTTATTTAAAGCACATATATCATTTGCAATAATAGAAGAAGAGGTGGAGCATGCTATAGATATACTAGAAGGTGAGGCTACACTAGTATGACAAACATGTGAAGACAAATCATTTTTCAAAGTTTTATTTTCATTACAAAACAAATCCAATTCTTTTGAAATAGAACCAATTTTATTTTTTAAAGAATCATTTTCTTTTAAAACAAAAATAAGTTTTGAAGATAGCACTTCATTTTTCTTCAAAACTTCATCACAATTATTTTTACCTTTTAAGATTTTGTTTTCATTAAGGGCAAGATCAAGTTGGGATTTCAATGAGTCCCTTTCATTTGAAATCTCATCCTTCTCTTGTAAAACAATATCAAGTTTTGAAGACAAATCCTTATTTTCTTCTTTCATTTTAAAAGATTTCTTTTTCAAGAGTTGGTATTTTTCTAATAGGTTTTCACAAGCAATAGATAGTTCTTAATTTAATGCATCTGCATCAACATAATCATCACTACAAGAAGAACTAGCACAATCATCTAGATGAGTTTCCGAATTTTCCTCAAGGGAGTCATTCCCTTGGACCATGTAGCAAGCTTGTTCGGATTCATCCTCACTAGATTCCTCTCCACAATGTTTGGCGTTTGAAGCTTTGGAGAGGTCAAGGTGTTCCACACTGCAAAGACGGAATCACAATGAGAAACTTGAAAAACACCTAGAGGGGGGGGTGAATAGGTGTTAAAGCTAATCTAATGATCTTTTTAAACAAGTATGAAAATATAATGCAACGATCGCCCAAAACAAGACTAGAAGCCGAATACCCAGTGAAGGGCTCTGAACTCCTTCCTCGTGATTCCACTAGATAAGAGTTTGAGGTGCGTATTGAAATCTTGTTGTATGAGTCTTGATCGACAATTTAGCAAGGAATGAAATGAATGCAATGATGAAGTGCACACAAGATATATCACAAGTTAGAAATAAAGTGCAATATCACAAGCTAGAAATGAATAGCAATAAAGGATAGCAAAGAATAGAAATCAATCGCAAACACAAAGGGTTTGTTTCGAGGTTCGAGCCACCGCTCTACGTCCCCGCCTTCACCACCGTGAAGGGTTTCCACTATATCACCGAGGAACGATTACAAGGTCTACCGAAGACTGGAGTACCGAACTCCACCAATTACAATCCTCTACCGAAGAGGGATCTCACACAAGAAGAACAAGTAACCAAGTGATCAATAAGGGATCACAAAACTTCTCTTTACAACTTCCTTATAGAATGAGGAGGATATTTTGGCTCAAGAAGTGTAGTGAGAAAACAAAATCAGTTGAAGAAAAATTGCTTTGAAAAAGAACTGAAAAACAGTAGCCAAGAATGCTCAAAGAGAATTGAATGCTTTGAAACACTTTTTCTTTCTTTTGGAAACTTGAAAACTAGGTATCTTTCTTGTATTTTGCAAGAGACCAATCCCCACTATTTATAGGGATTAGAGGTGATCAAAATATGATTAGAACTAGCTTGATAGATCAGAAAATAGCTGCCAAAAATTCAGAACTAGCTGACACACGGAACCTAATCAAATCCCAAAAAGAAATATCTGAAAACTAGCCGTTATGGCTGCTGGCGGCTGTCGGTTGACCGGCCCAGTCGACCGGCAGTCCAATTGGCAAAGTAGCTGTTGGACTCAGTCGACCGGTCGGTCGACCGGAAGCCAAAGAAAATTTCATTTTGAACTGTCGGTCGACCGATCGTCGACCGACAAGAAACAGAGAGCAAAGTGGTTCCAGTCGGTCGACCGGTCGGTCGACCGACAGACGTGCGCAAAACATACACGCCTTGGTCTCAAGGCTCGGTCGACTGGCCAGGCCTGGAATGAACCGGTCGACCGGCCCGGTCGACCGACAGGCCTGAAACAGATTTTTTTATAAGATTTTTCCTGAACTTTGGAAAATTTTCAAATTAATTTTGTAAAGAAATATGACTAAGTATCATGCTGAAAAGGTAGGTATACATGATGTAAACAAGATATAAAATTTATAAAAATTTGAGTCATGTATAGAAATCAAAGCATGAACTTAAATCAAAAACCAAAAATAAAAAAACCGTATTTTGGAAAATGTGTGTGTTTGCTTGAGCCAATTTAATACAGCCTCATTCTTTAACAAACTAAGTCTTACATAGGTTCTAGGTGACTACAAAGTCTTCAAGTGGGCTCCTCCATATGTGATCTTGAAAATCTTGTATCTTGAACCCGAAATGAACCAACTTGAGTCAAAACGATCTTCCTTTAGGGAAGAGCACACCATGGATCCTTAGAACCCTAAAACTCACTTAAACACTAAAAATGATTAGTACAAATAACTATACATGTTTTGTAATCATCAAAACTCAAAAACCGGTTGATTGTAACCTTGGGCCAACAAAACTATACACAAATATTCTTTGCTTAAAGTGTTCCTAAGTGCCTCAAGGGCTTGTGCATTAGCCTCTATATGCTTGCTATTACCAAAATAAGATTTCTTGGTAGTGGCAAGGAAAACATGCAAGCCTAGGGTTTTAAGGTACATACTCATTCTAAGCTTCCACATTTCGATATTAGAAACATCAAACATGAGAGGTGCAAGGTAATCCATAAGTGTGTGTAAACAAATAAGTGTGCAAATGCAAATCTAGATTAGCTAACCAAGTCTCACTCCTAGGTGGTTAAACCTAATATCAGGAGCATAGGCTCTGATACTAATTGAAAGTACACCTAGAGCGTGGGTGAATAGGTGTAAGGCTAATCTAATGACAAATGGTGCGGAATTAAAACAAATTGCAACTCACTTAGTGTAACCAAAGAGTGGAGCCGAATTCCCAGTGAAGGGCTCTGGACTATCCCCTCTAAATTCCTCTAAATAAGAGTTAAGGTGTTATGTAAAGCTCTCTTGGTTTAACGCAAGTATGGCACACAATCAAACCCAAGCATATATATGATATGAGCAATATGATGCAATGCACAATGTGTGAGAGAGAGAGAGAGAGTTAAGAGATAGTAGATTAATCGCTAACAACAAGATATGTTTTGAGGTTTGAGCCACTGCTCTACGTCCCCGCCTTCACACAGAAGGATTTTCACTATATCATCCACACAGGACTTCCCACACAAGGAATCTCTACTGAGGATTAGGGTAATACAAAACGGGAGTACACAACTCCTCTCTCCAATAATACAACCTCAACACAAGAGGTAAGGCACAACACAAATCATCTCTACACTTAGAGGGATGGGCACTTAGCCAAACAAGATCAACCTCACAATAGAGGGATAAGGCTCAAAGCCACAACTCCACAACAATTACCTCTACACTTAGAGGGATACCAACATAACCAAACTCCTCCACAATCACCTCTCACTAGAGGGATACCAACAACCAAACACAACCTCCACAATCATCTCTCACTGGAGGGATATCAACACAATCACCTTTCACTAGAGGGATAACACAAAGTAAAGAAGGTTTACAACTCTTGGTGGTATCAACAACTACGAACCAATTTTCCCACAAAAATAAGATCCTATAGATAGGATAGATATGATAGCTCAAATGTGAGAATGTAAAGTATTTGGAAATGAAAACAACAAAGAAAAATACTTGGGAAAATCACAAGATAGATGTTGAAATAAAGATCAAAAACTAATTCCCAAATACTCTATTTTTCTTTGGTTTTTCCAACACTTTAAAACAAATAAAGATAGAATTTTTAAACCTAAAAACTCTTTCAAAACTTATAGCTAAAACACTTAAGAAGATAGGAATTTTTGCTCTTAAAATTGTTTTTCAAAACAGCCCAAAGAAATGGGTATTTATAGCCATTCAAAAAAACTAGCCGTTGGGCCAAGACAGCAGAAAAATTCTGTTGTCGGTCGACCGCCCGGTTGACCCACCAACAGTCAGTTTTATGACCGTTGTGCCTCCGGTCGACCGCCCGGTCGACCGACCATAGCCAACGATCGACTGCTCGGTCGACCGGCCCCTACCCGAGAGTGGGGTGCTCTCAGTCGGTTGACCGCGCGGTCAATCAGCCAAGCTGGCTGGCCATGTACACGTCCTCGTGCACATCGGTCGACCGCTTCGGTCGACCTACCACTGGCCCGGTCGACCGCCAGTGTGTCTAGCTGGGATTTATAGGATAGAAAAACTTGTCTTTTTAATTTCAAATAAATCCCATAAAATCACATAAATTCCATAAAAATAAGTTCTTGTAAGATCTTTGAAATACAAATATGTGTGACAAGAATTCAACACATATTTTAAACAATTTGAGTCATTTTTGTGATATTGAAATTTGCCTTAAATACAAAATCGATATTTTTCAAAAACCAAACTTTGAAATGGAAATCCGATTTTTTCAAAACACATGTAAATACAAAAACATGATATTGAAACAACTTTGAAGCATATTGTATATGAGTAGAATCCAATAAACATATAGAGATTTATATCTATATTTTTGACATGAAATCTAAAATCGGTTAAACCGAAAATCAAAAACCAATAAACTTAAAAAAACTTGTGTGTGTATGTGAACTTGAGCATATCAACACTATCTAATCTTTACACAAGATCTAAACAATCTAAACTAAAAATAAACTGAAGTCTTCTTATCTCCAAGCCGACTCGATCCAACGAGCTTGACTCCAACCGAGTGCTAGATGCGATCTTGACGCTCGAGCTCTTGAATCAACATGTGAAAACTCCAAAACACCTTTGTTGAAGCTAATCACCTACTAATATCCTGATCAAATATCTGAAAATAAATATCACAAGATTATTAGTAAACTATAACTACATGAGTTAATCATCATCAAAACTAGAGTGAAGGGCCTCTGGGCCAACGAAAGCGTCTACTTTCAAAGGCTTAAAGCGGAAGAAGACTGCCCAAGGGTACAAAGGCAAGATCCAAGAAGGCAAGAACATGCGCAATAAGAGAATTTGCTACATCTGTAATAAAGAGGGGCATAAGGTAAATGAATGTCGCAGCCGTCTCAAAAAGAACAAGAAGAACCATCCACAGGCCAACCTGACCGACCATGCGTCGGCAAGCCTTCAGCTGTGGTGTTAGAAGTGAATCTGACGACCAACAATAAGGATTGGTGGGTAGACACTGGGGCTACTCGGTACATCTGCTCTGAGAAATTATTATTCTCTGAATATCAAAACTAGAGCAAGATGAGCAACTCTTCATGGGAAACTCAGTCATCTCCAAGGTTGAGGGAAAAGGAAAGGTCATCCTGAAGTGGACATCTCGGAAAGAGCTTACTCTGAACGATGTGCTACATGTTCCTGATATCCGCAAGAATTTGATCTCTGGATTGATTGGTCGCTAATATTGCATATTTAATATCATATGTCCATACTTATTATAGAATAAAAGCCTACATATTCCTAATTAATTGTTTGATTTATTTGCAGGCCCAATCTTTAAGGAGTTGAAGAGAAATGAGCCCAAAGCCCACCAAAATTCTGAATTAAATCAGAATTAATTCGCACCAAGTAAATCAGGGCAAAATCAAGAGGTGGAAAACTGGTTGAGAAGAATCCTCTCAGAATAGATCGGTTAAAGCCAAGAATCCAAGGCCATTTCGTCAGAATCCGGGACTCAAACTGACAAACCAACTCCAGATATAGTCAGAAGGCCAAACCAGCGCGACCCACCAACAGGGTATGGCCACCTGACCACACCCTGGCCGCGGAAATGTGGAAATAGCCGCGTTTTCGCGGCAATCTTGGGGAGTTAGGTGGAGCGTTTGCTCCCCCGACCTCCCCGGGATCCTGGTTGTTGGGTTTATGCCTATAAAAGGCCTGTACTTGCGCTGAAAATGGGAGGCGAATGCATATTAGGATTTAGCTTAGTTTTCATTTCTTAGTTTAGGTTTTTAGTCTTTCTTTTTATGTAATTTGTATGTAACTTAGGGTAGAAGAAGATTCATGTAAGTAAGAGAGAGGGGCTGATGTTGAAAGTGACACCGACGATGTACCCTACTCCTTTCTTTCATTGTCTCAGCAAGTAATAAAGGTAAATGCTTTGTTTGTTTTCTATTCTGCTTTACTTTACATTTGTTTTGCTTTCCTCTTCCTCTTCTACTTTACCTTGGTTGTATTTGTTGAGTGTACAAGTGAATTCCAAAGCAAGTATAACTAAGCTACGTGAGAGCCAGCGATAGTTCATGAAGACGTTCTCCTCTTCCAAGATCCGCATCACTTCGTTCTTCTTATGATTGACGATATAATGTGCACGGGGACCGAGCTCGAGTTTATGATCTATGCGTTGAACGCCTCCGAAGCAAAAAGGTAGAACTTGCAAATAGGTTTCCAAGTAAGTCATCAATCAACCTAGGTAAGTATCTCTTCACTTTTCTTTCTTTCTTTTCTTTCTTAGTTTAGATCACCAACCACTTCTTCCAAATCGTTTTCATTCTTCTGTCAACTTCATTGTACATAGTCGCTTTCTTTTATTTTCTGAATTTTCCACCTTCTTCATCTTTCATTTTCTTCTAACTTTAATATAACTTTCTTTTTTATTTTCATAACTAAAAACAGAGAAGAACCTTCGTTTTATTTTCTTAAAAGATTTCAATAAAGAACTGTAAAGCTTCCATCACAAACCCTCCTTGTGGATCACGACCCGCATAGCCACTTGCTATAGCGGAAGAATTGAGCACTTGCACATATTCTTTCTTAAGTTCTATAATCTCGTATTTTGTGTGCAGGTTTTGCCTCAATCAAAATTTTGGCGCCGTTGCCGGGGAGGGTAAAACGGTTTTTATTGAAATCTGAATTTTTATTGAAAATTTTTTAGAACTAAACAATTTTCTTCTCTATTGCAGGTTACAGGGCAAGCAAAGCAGAAAAATAAGTTTGCAGTGACATACAAGTGGTATTGGGCCTCTACTCTAGAAAGCAGATACCCATTGCCCTCTGAATTGCCGCGTTTCCACGGCAAAAGCCGTGGATCCAGCAAAAGCCGCGGATCCGCGGCAATAAAGAGCTGACTACTAACAGATTTTTGCAGGGCTGCTAGCTTTGCAAATTCTAGTTTGCTGCAATTATTTATTTCTTATATGCCATCACAAAAACCTGCTAATAATCAACAGTAAAAAGTTTGTTACAAAAGTTAAAAATTGATTAGACGTTTGCATTTTAGGCACGTGTCTTTTCAATTCATTTACTTTTACTGTTGAATAGTGCTGGAGCAAGGTACGTGTGCATTGCATTTAGCATAGGACTCACTTCTTGGTTGATTTATATCGCTTTGAGTGAATCTTACATATCTTGTACACTTGCACAAAATTATTTTAAGGGCACTAACCCATAACAAGATAAGGTGGGGATTTAATCACCCTTCCTTAGCCCAAAAATCAGATTCCAAGCACTCACTAACCCAAGCCTAACTAAAATTGAGTAGACGTTGGCCCTAGGGACATCTCGGACTCAATTAGGAGATTATCCTAAGGGGGGAAAATGTTAGAATCTGACTCCTGCAAAATCAGTGTCTAGGAAAGGGATTGAGGGCCGAAAACCCGAAGGTTAGTGGTTATTTAATTAAGGAACGTCTTTGACGGAAAACCTCCCACCAACCTTGCCCTGACCTGGCTGATTAGCTTGTGGTCAAAGTCTACATTAGACCTCCCGTGGACAGTCTAATCAGTTAGGAGTCGTCTAGGTCATAGGTCTACCCTAACCTAGTTAGAAATTTTTTCTTTTATTTGTTTGTTTATTTGTTTGTTTTTCTTTGTTTGTATTCTATTGTGTGATATGGACTAATAATAATTTTTTCAATTACAATAATAATCCATATTACACACCGACTTCATTTTCGTATATTACCAACCCGGCATATCATAACTTTGACCAACCTAGTGTGCCGGATTGGTCTTATCCGAATCAATATGACCCATACCCCCCATCTAATAACTATAATTTCCATAATGAATTCAACTCTTCACCGAGTCAGTGGGGATTCCCTCCCCCGAGCATAATTTCCAACCACCTTGTCCTTCTTCTCCACCTAGTCCACATTATGTTCAAGATTCATACTCAGTTCCACCTGTCCAAAATAGGAAACCATCAATTATGGAAATGAGTATGCGTGAGTCCAAACACAAATCCCAAAATCTGATGGACTCACAATTTTACTACCACTTCCAAGACAATTCTTCATCTTTTCATCAAAACAATGAACCTATCAACTATGAAAAGATGCTTGAAGCCATGAATCAGGCTCAAAACACTCATAATCGTGACATAGATATGATGGTCGGATCTCTACGTTCCCACCGTCCTGATGTCACTAACTATTCTGTTAGAGCCGAAGAGTTATATAGTTTTGGAAATCAAGATTCCATTTCAGAACAACCATGTGAACTTACCCAAACTCCAAATGATATTGATAGTTTGGCTAGTTTTTCTTTTCCTGAAATAGAACTTGAAAATGATTATGATCCTGAACCCCAACTTAGTGATTCAATTCTATTTCCTGATTCGATTATGACTCCGGTATCTTCACCTAACTTCAATCTTTTCCCGGAGTCAACATTGGATCCTGTACCAATTCATAAAGAAATTGAATCACCCATCTTTGAGGATCATGTTGAACTTGACCAACTTTACAATTTTGAAAATCCCATGGATAAATTGGCAAGTTCTCCATTTTTTGATATTGAACTCAATGAGATATGTGACCTAGATTCTCACATATGTGATCCAGTTCAACTTTCTGAATCAATATTGACTCCTGTTTTATTACCAAACTTGAATAATATTCTAGAGTCAGTTTTGATTCCCCCACCTAACATTCCTGAACTGGAATCACCCATATTAGGTCACATTCCATTGTTGGAAAATACATGTGGACTTGAGTTTCAACTTCTTGACTTGGACCCAATTCCTGAACCAATTTTGACTCTTGAACCTTTACTTGATTTAAGTCACCTTCCTGAGTCGGTATTAGTTCCTGTCCTTCCTGAGTCTAAGTCAACTGTTCTATCATTTCATACTCCATTCTGGGACGAGGTGGTTGACAAATTTGACTCCGAAATTAGTTATGGAATATGGAAATTAGATGGGGTCAAATATTTAATAAAAATCCTTCATGGATATATCTTTTTAATGGGTTATATTAAA